>LNAC01000673.1:860538-901905 GCA_002007465.1 Ailurus styani | reverse complement strand
CTCCCCTCCAGCCGCCCTCAGTTTGTTTCCCGGAGTCCAGAGTCTCTCATCGGTTGTCTCCCTCTCTGATTTCTTCCCATTCAGTTTTCTCTCCCTTCCCCTGTGATTCTCTGTGCTATTTCTTATATTCCACCTATGAGAGAAACCATATGATCATGGTCTTTCTCTGACTGCCTGACTTCACACAGCAGATTCCCCCCAGTTCCATCCCCGTCGGTGCAAATGGTGGGCGTGTCTTCTTCCAACAGCACAGTGGCTTGACGAGTGTGGAACTCGGACCCTCACGAGAACTGGGTCCCCACCTAGGTAGCTTTTGCATTCATTTCATACATGGGGAAATTGAGATTTTTGAAGGATGAAGTAAGTTCTCAAGATCACAAGATAAGTGTCATATGAGGTGGGTCAGGGGGAGGATTCTGGACGGAAGCCCTTGTTCTTCCTGCTCATAGAGAGAAGGGGTCACTGGAATGACGGCGGAGCACCTGACCCCATCACTCTCCTTCCCTCTCATCTCAGATGGGGGTGTGCTTTTCTTTCTCCCGAAGTTTCAATGGCTCCCTCTGCCTCTAGGATAAAAGTCAAGTTCATGCGCCTAGGTGAGGGCTCTTCCATGTGGTATCTATGCGCCTTCCAGGCCCCCCTTCTGCTGCCTCCCACTTCCCCCTCTCCCATCCGTCACCCTCCCGGCACATCCCGACCCACTGCCTGCGTTTCTGTTGTTCTTCCCTGCACTGTCCGGCTCAACCCTTTTCCTCCTCAACAGAGGCTGGAGAAACACCCTTCAGAGTCCTGTCCTGATGCCACATCACTTGGGAAGCTGTCCCTGACCTTCCCACCCCCTGGAAATGCTGTGACATCCAGTCTGGACGTCTCACTTGACACTTGTCAGATGTACCCTTGGAGTCTACATGAAGATCCCAGTGAACATGACCAACTTGAACCTGGATCACAAATGGCAAATGCCAGCCTGGGAACGTGGGACCGGGAAGCCCCGGAAGGGTATGCTAGTTCCAAAATGCCTGATATACATCTGCCAAGCATGACATCACAGGGCCACACAGGAAGGCACCTGCGGCAAGAGGTCCCGGGCCAAGCGGAGGATGGGGAGCCTGAAGGTCAGCATAAGTGGGAAGCCATCAAGGAGCAGCCCTGGGCCGTGGGGATTAAAAACGTGGGTGAAAACTCAGATATTAAAAACCTACTTCATATTTAGCTCGATTGAACCAGAGATCTTTGGGATGGGAACACCCATCCCCAAAACATATTAAAACAAAAACGTATTAAAAGTACGTTTGGGGCGCCTGGGTGGCTCAGGGGGTTAAAGCCTCTGCTTTCGGCTCAGGTCATGATCTTAGGGTCCTGGGATCGAGGCCCGCCTCGGGCTCTCTGCTCAGCGGGGAGCCTGCTTCCTCCTCTCTCTCTGTCTGCCTCTCTGCCTACTTGTGATCTCTCTATCAAATAAATAAATAAATAAAATCTTTAAAAAAAAAATACGTTTGGAAATGCTTTCTAAAAGACCACAAAATCAGCCGGCAAGATTTCTCCTATTGCCACGGACAACTTTTCAGAGGACTCATGGCAACAAAGTAAAGCCAAACAGGGTGCTTAACTCAAAGCTTTTCAAAGTCTAAGGAGGCTTGGGTGAACTGTGACTGTCTAAGTCAGGAAGATGGAAGGCAAGTTTTATCACTTAATTGTCCTGGGAATTCTTTTTCTCAAGAGCCCCTCCCAACGAGTGATCTTTGGAATAGTCTTAATAAATGCTACTTACATTTATGTGAAACCCACGTTTCTCTGTGGCTCAAAAAGCAGTGAGATTGGGAAATTTCAGAGAGATTGGGCCTGATTTACCAAATTTGTACGGTATTAAAAGCCCAAGTTTTTGGTAGCTTCAGATAAAATGATTCCAGCCGGATTAATCACAGCTGAGATAATTACAGAATACTTAAAGGTGCACACCAAAAAACTGGAACCTTACCAAATGATTTGATGCATTTCTCCAGTTGACATCTGATATTTTCTAATAATAGGGACACTAAACGGATATTTCTAAAAATAAAACAATTCGTCCTTATTTTTAGCTTGATTGTTCTCATTTCAGTTTATGGAAGAAGCCTGCTCTTGTGACAGAATCTATTTCAAGGGCTTATTTCATAAACTTCTGGGATTGTTTTGCCAAAAAAAATCTCATCTCCTCGATCCATCTTAATTCTGTATTCTGCATGTAACAAAATCCTTTGAAATCCTTTGACGCTTAACCACCTCTGCCCCTTCCAGAGATGGTGAGTGAAGACCGAGTTTATATGCATTTGAGAAAGAAATGCGGGCGCCTGGGTGGCTCAGTGGGTTAAAGCCTCTGCCTTCAGCTCAGCTCATGATCTCAGGTCCTGGGATCGAGCCCCGCACTGGGCTCTGTGCTCAGCAGGGAGCCTGCTTCCTCCTCTCTCTCTGCCTGCCTCTCTGCCTACTTGTAATTTCTCTCTATATATGATAAGTAAATAAAATATTTAAAAAAAAGAGAAAGAAATGCTTTAAAATATAAAGTGATGTTGGTAAAGTGGTGAGGATTTCAATGTCAGGCAAAAATTCTTTGGGGTCGTTCGCCGATTTATTATCTCTGCCTCTTGTTTCCTCCATCGTGAAGGGGTTGACATAAGGTTGAGCTGGTCTTTATTGATGGACACTGTTGTAATCTAAATTTTGGTTCCAGCTCTCAGTGATTTTCCCAGTACAGTCTCAAATTCCACAAAAAGATTGCTGATGTCACGGGTGGATGTGTTTTCACTTAATCCTGATCCGTGCCGTCCACTCTTCCTACTGTGGCCAACGACACTGCTACGGACATGCCGCGGGCCCTAATCTGCAGATGACCCGAACACACTGATGCCCATCTCCAGGATACAAAATCACTCCTTTCTCTTTGGTCTCTGTTGGATGCAAAGATGTCAAGGGAGACTTAATGTTTTGCTTTGACTTGGCAAGTTTCCCTGTCCAGATAATTTGCAGTGTGCATTCAGCCAGTTAAGGTGAAGACAAGAGTCTCTGACAATCATGCTGTTTTATTTATGAAAGGAATTGTCTGTTTAGTGAAACCAACGCGTGGGAAAACCTTAATTAAATGTGGAGGCACTTCTAAAGACATGAGCATTCTATCAATACTGGCACTGAAGTCTTAGGGCTAAGAATGTTCATCGCAAGGAAGATAGTTCTTTCTTTTTTTAATATTTCCTTTTTATTTATTTGAAAGAGAGAGAGCATGAGTGGTGGGAAAGGGCAGAGGGAGAGTAGGAGAAGCAGGCTTCCCACTGAGCAGGGAGCCCCACGCGGGGCTCAATCCCAGGACCCTGGGATCACGACCTGAGCCAAAGGAAGATGCTTAACCAACTGAGTCACCCAGGCACCCCGAGAAGATATTTCTGATGGAAGAAAATAGGCTGACTCTCTAATAAAATCTCAGTAGGACACCCCGGGGCCTTCTGCATCCTTTCTAAAAATGTTTTAGGCCAAAGCATTGTGGAAGAATGATCTAGATTCTTCCACAGAAGAATTATACAGAATGTAATCAGTTTCCAAGGGGATCTCGTCGGGCACCTGAGGGTTACCTGAGTCCAGGCAACTAGGCTGCTGTGGTCATTTCAGGTCTGTTCTTCTTATTAGCATCTGTCCAAACCGTTGTCCATAATAACCTGTATTTAACCAGGTAAATGGCTTTGATTTAAAAAAAAAAAAAAGAAGAAGACTTGGTGTAGAGCCTGATTCTTCCTTTCCCTCTGCTTGCTGCACTACCTACCTGTGCTCTCTCTCTGTCAAATAAATAAATAAATAAAATCTTAAAAAAAAATAAATAGAAAAAAGAAAAAGCATTTTATCTTTTCTTCAAATAAGAACAAATTGTGAGGATAAAATGAGATTATAGATGTGAAAAATGGCTTGAGAGTAAAAGTTGAAAATCAGCATTATTACAAGGACTGCCCATACAGGCTTTACACATTTCAGTAGTTAAAAAAAAAGTTATACCTTAGATTTGAAAATTTCACCCCTTCTCCTTCACCTTGCAAAAAGCCTCCAAGTTAAATGAGCTTCAAATAAGAAATCAAAAGGTGGGGCGCCTGGGTGACTCAGTGGGTTAAAGCCTCTGCCTTCGGCTCAGGTCATGATCTCAGGGTCATGGGATCAAGCCCTGCGTCTGGCTCTCTGCTCAGCAGGGAGCCTGCTTCCTCCTCTCTCTCTGCCTGCCCCTCTGCCTACTTGTGATCCCCCTCTCTCTGTCATATAAATAAATAAAATCTTAAAAAAAAAAAAGAAATCAAAAGGTGGACCAAATCTTGAGCTCTAACAGACATGGCAAATATCAGGTCCATGATGCCAAACTGGTCTGGGTCTAGTGAGATCCCTGAATGAGGGGCCTGTACTGATGTGGTCCCATGGAAAGTTTCAACCCACATTTAAGAGAAGACGGAAAGAGCCGATCTATTTTTCCGAAGAAACTGGCACAGAGAGATTACTCTAACGTGAGGTCTCAGGGGCACAAGGGGTCCGAACCAGGGAGAAGACCCGGATCTGACCCCTTCCCCATCGGTCCACACCACGGGGCTTTCAGAAGTCCTAAGTCTCTCAAGACTGTTCCCTCAGCCCTACACCTCCCTCCGGTCTCAGCCCCTCCTCCTGTTTCACACACCAAAGAGAACACTAGTGTCTTGTCTCACACGTTGGGCTCACCCGCCGACACCAGCTCCCCAGAAACAAAACAAGGGGAGCAGGAGTGGTGTCGCTTTGTGACCACCAGTGTGGTACGTTCTCTGGTTGCTCGAGTTGGGTCTCGATGACTCTAAGACCCTAAGTGCACAGGCACGATCGTCTGCCTGTGCTGTTAAAAGGTCAGAAACTCTGGAGCTGAGAAGCCCAACAGTTCCCTGGGTTTGAACCCCAAGCTGTCTCTGCAGAACAATAAACAAAGCTGAGAAGCCCACTTGCAACAGGATCTGAGGCTACTGAAGACTATGTGTACAGCTGACAGGCGAGTCATGACGGTCGTCGGGGGATTTAATTGATGTTGGCTGCGGTGGCTTCCTCATCTTGTACGTGTTTGGTTGGCAGAATGTAAGGAATTCGCTTGCTGAGCAAGTTTATCCATTCTTTTTTTCTATCCAGGCTCTTTTCTACTGAGGTATGTCTCTGAGAAATTCCCTCAGTGGACTGTTGCCAAAGCAGCCCACGGTTCAATGGGACAGTTTGAACCTGAAACAAATCCGCTCTAAAAATACACTGTGTGCTATGTGGAAACAGGATCCGGCTCTGACTTTGAAATGGAGGTATCTGGACTTACTACCAAAACTTAGGGCAAAGTCTAGAAGGACATCATCCTTCCAGGTGCACACAATACACGAGAGGAAGAAGCCAACGGGATCGAGTATTTGCTGAGTACCCAGGACATGCAACAGGAGATACTGTCACTGTTTACTGAGGAGAATACTGAAGGTCACAGAAGGAAAACAACGTGGCCAAGTCCACATACTAAATGGCAGAGCAGGAATTTATAACAAAGTCTCATGCTACAACACTATGTTGGTATATTCCCTTTTATCCAAAAAGTTGACCAACTATATAACTAAATGTCACTAAGGCAGTAACTATTCGATTAAATAAAGTTCTGCGTTAAGAGTTAGAGTAACAAATTTGAGAGAAATACATAAATCCAGATTAATGACTTACCAAATCATACCATCAATGTGATTTTTCTGACTTGCAAATAATCCCTGAACACCACGTTAACATTCTTTGGGAAGTTAAATTTGTTAGTGATAATACATAGCTCTTGATTTTTCTCATCTTTCCTTTCCTCATGTGTATTTTTGGGGAAAAAAAAAATGAACATTAGATGCATCCTGCAGAATTGAGTCCAAAATACAGGCTGCCCCGTTGATAGGAAAGGGCTAAGACAAAAGCAGGGGAAAATAAAATGGAGCCATTGCGCCATCTAGTGATAAAACTCTTGCTTTGCAAGAAAAGCACCCAATGGTGATTCCATTTTGCCAATCAGTCCCCAGAAGTCTCTGAGCCTGGAGAATATTCATAATACTGGCCCAAAGAAAGATGTCTGATAACAACAAATAATGGGAAATCAATGGCAGTTCAACAAGAACAATGGAACAGAAATGATGCTTCTTTAAAAATTTTTCTGGAAGATTCCATTAGAAGAGGTGAACCCAAATTCTCCTTAAAGATCAACTGCAGGTTCTGTTTACCTTTCTCCCTGTACCCTGAAACTTTAAGTACTATTTTATTAATTAACGAGGGTTCCATTTCAGCACATAAATGGTATAGGTACCTACCCAGGAAGTCTGCGCTCTTCTTCCTCCACGAGTGTGACTATGACTCATGTTCCATCATGGAGCTCAGCCCAACACCTGAAAGTTTTTCCTCCGGATTACCTTTCTCTCTGCTCCTGTTCTGCACTAGCGGCAATAAGTCTGAAATTTGACATTTTCTCTCAATGCTCAGTAAATATCAAAATACCCAAAGATAGCTTACTCATTAGAAAAACATTATAAAAATATTACTTCAGAGAGCCAAAGATAACAGAAGCGACATAGAAAATGCATTTTTAATCTCAAAATTCATGTTTTGCTCAAGAACTTAAGACTTATAAAAGGGAAATATAATAATTTTATAAATTTTATGAATGAACGAAAAAGTTGCCTAGAAAAATTTTATTTCAGTTCAGTAGTTAATATGTCCATGTACGTGGAAAAGAAACTGTTGACTTCCATTTTGTTTGCAGTTTTTAAAGTTACCTAGTTTTATTCCTATGGGGTTTGTACCAATTACAGTGACTGGCTGTGTCAGTCCCAATCTTTTCTCAGGCAGGAGAATAGATGAGTCTAACCGGGTACCTAGTATCAGCCCCTGGAAATCCCTAACAAAAATTCAAAGTATTCATAAATTTGACAGTACAAATCCTGAGTTGATAATTTCTCAAATCCCCATGAAGCCATCTGGTCTTGGTCCAGAACGAGATTTTCTCTTACTGCAGGGAGGAGCTCCCAGAATGCTCTGTGGAAGCCAACGGAGCATCCTGGACCAGACACAGAGGTGAGAGTAAGAAAACCCTAGCACAGCATTGTTAGCTGTGTGACCTTGAGAAGTTTCTCACCTTTTCAGAATCCAATGCTTCATCTGTAAAGGATTACCTTTGTAAACCTTAGTAATCCACTTAACTTGAAGGATCACCGTGTTAAAGAATACATATAAAGTGTCTAACAGATAATAAGCACTCCATAAACGGTAGTCATTTGTTAATAAAAGCGATAGTGTGCCTTGTAAAACAGTAATTCTTAGAAGAAGATGTTTATTTGGCCTACGACTGGTCTTGGGTAAAACAATAAACTCAACCAAGTTTGTCTCTTGGACTTCTTGCTTGCTTTTGCAGGACTACCTCCAAAATCCTCATGGAAAACCGGCCAAGAAAACCTGACCGAAGGGTAAGAGAAAACATCCCAGTCTGCAGTGAATGAGTTGAGAAGCTGTCATCAAGAGTCAAAATACCCCAGAAAGCTTTTAAAGACGGGTTTATTTATATATAAGTGCATGAAATTGAATACAGAAATTTTATTAAAATACTGTATATTACAAATTTTTAATCCAATAAATTCTGTGTAATGACATTTAAGTGCTGGATTCGCTTTTAACAGTTGTCCTGTGTGTGTCAGTAAAGAGTTCACCCTGTATATTACAAAGAGGAGAGACACACGGACCTCAGAAATGGTCCTGTGATTAGACAGTAGATGATATTAATTGTGCATTTTTCTTTAAAGCAATGAATTGGAACCTAGATCTTGTGTTTGCAGACCAACTTTTGATAGTCAAAAATAACTTGCGTGTGTTTATTGCTGCCCTTTGAAGAAAACGAGTGGTGAAAAAATAATTTAAAATAAAGACCAACATCCCTAAGGCTCGCCTGATGCTTACCACAATTAAAATAAAGTTCACTGCAAAATCTGTGTTCTCCAGGATATTATGCTATATACACAATGAGATTTGTACATGAATTCGGAAATAAAAAAATCGTTTATATAAAATTAAAAATCAATAGTGTACAATATTTACAGCTCGTTAGGTATTATACATAAACATAGTTTTTAAAATAATCCTTCAAAATTAAACTGTATTATGTAAACATGCAGTACACATACGCATACCATGTAGTTTATAGTCTTAACAGAAGGGGGAGGGTTGTGTTCACATAATGTAGGGTACTTCATCACATGTGCCTTTGCTTTTGCGCGTGACCCCGTCCAACATTTATTCTTCCTGTCTTTAAACTTCACAGTACATTAAGTATTTCTAGAGTAAAAAGAAATCCCTGATGGTAAACATATTCCTAAAGGTTACATAAAGTTTCTGCCCTTAAGTCTACGATATAAAACTAACACTGTTCACACTAGAATTTCTAGTTTATGACGAAACTAAATTTTAAAATTCCACGCTTAACTGTCTTGACTACATTTTTCTCCATTTCAAACTTAACTTGTGAGAAGAAAAGAGATTTAGAGACAAATACCGCATCATGAAAATGTAAGGAAAGTAGTTGTCTTCTGTCAGAGTCAATGGCAAAATGGCTGATTTTTATTCACCATAAGGAGTTAATTCAATTAAACCATCCCTAAACTCTAAATCCCCAGGGACAAGCATGCCAATCCTAAATCCTGCCAAATTCACTTTGCAAAAGTATCTTAACTTCCAAGGCACTAAGGCATCATTTAGTTTTTAAAAACTACTGTGTTTTACTAATGATTCATCAGTGGTCTGAGAGTTAACATAATTTGAAAGTGAATTTTTAATACCTATCGGGTAAACTATATTTTTTTGCTATTTAAATCAAGCCATTTTTGTTGGTTAATTTGAAGTTGATCCCCTCATCCTCAACTGACCAGAGTCGGGGGTTAATACTTCATGGTAGAGCCCTATGAATTTTAGTAAGTTAGAGGACTGTAATGAAAAATACTGTGGAATTTCATTTGTTCATCTTAATGTATACAGCTCGTGTGTGTGAGTGTGTGTGTGTGTGTATTGAGGGTCGAAACTGTAAAAATTTCTCCATATAAATGCATCTGATATCACAAATACCAAGAAAGTGTCAACAATTAGACAATCAACTCATCCAGTACTGAAAGTAAATCATTTTTAATAACTTTCCTAACAAGTGCCCCTATTTCACTTTCTATGGAGGAAACTTTAAAACGTCCCTTCCCCCAAGATACTTAGTGATGATGTGCAAATATTTTAGTTTAAAAACAAGAGAAATTTCTCATAATCAGTAGTGCTGTCAAGTTAACGTTCATTTATACAGGGCTCTAAAACAAGAGATGGGCTTTGGAAATTATCAATGTGTATTTAGGAGAAAAAATGTTACATTTGTGGTCGTTATGAATGACAGTGCCTCCTTACATGTATTTGTGTTACACTGCTTTCCAGTTTCAGTTCCGTACATAAATACATCCCCAAAGAAGGGACAGACACATTACCACTGAGGGGAGATTGACAGGGTGCAGTATATAATTCAAAAAATATGTAAGAGGTTCATGCTCTCTTGGCTTGCCTATAGCATTTATTTTTCAGTAAGATTATAACTGCAGAACCATAAGGTGTTAAGAACATTTTCTTCTAAACAGAACTTCTGAGTCTATCAACAAACTGCACATATGTTTAAACTATAAAATACAACATCAGTACAGAAGAGGGAGATTTTTAAGAAACTGCAAAATTGGTTCTCGAAATCGACAAAGGATCATTGTGTAAGTCCAACATATGTGCCATGAATGTAAAGAGGAGTCCTCTAAACTCGGGGGAGATAGTTCAGAGCTCGGTTCATGCAGAAATGTGGTTGCTTCCATCAATTTAATAAAAGCATTAACTGGTACACCTCCACATATTGAAAATACATATTAAGCAGTACTTCCCCCCCAAAATTCAGATACGTTTTTAGATAACTACCTTAGCAACCTCCTTAAAAACACTGTACTGTCTACACTGAACAGAGATCCTTCCGTGAGAAGAGCAAATCACACACACACACACACACACACACACAAATAGGATTGCAAATGCTCCCTTGAGTGTCACAAGTAAACCTCAGACATCCTCACACGGTATAGTTTACAGACCTACCACCAGGGGGCAGCTGTGTTCGCCCCGGCTTGCGGGCCTTTCCCTCCCGCTTCTTCCTGCTTTTAAACTGCCCACTGATACAAAATGCTACCACGTGTTTGAATCACCTTATCATCTTTAATCAAATAAAGTCCTTGTGCACCTGAAGAGTCTCCCCTCAAGATGTTCGAAAAAGGACTAGGAGTTAAGAGAAATTATGAGCCAACTGATCAGATCACTAGCGGGTTTTCGCTCTGAGATTCTCACCCCTGATTATTAAAACCAGCAGTAATTGACACAGCGACCCAGCAGGTGGTGCCCAACTTCTCTGCCCTTTAGATCAACCAGAACTTCGTGACGTTCTATGTTCTTCACACCTTACAAACCAAGTAGGGACTCTTTGAAGAGATTCTGATTAAGACGTTCTGAGAGAGAAAAAAATATAATAGCAAGAGCGAAGTAGTTTGAGAATATTTCAGAAAATATCCTTCGTGTCTTGTGACTTCGTGAATTACAACCTGGACATAAATCAAAAATAACAGTATCTCCTTGCAGTTAGAAACAAACGAGTAGGGCATAAGCACCTTTGGTCCGTGGGACGAGGGACGTAGGCACTGAAGCCCAGTTTTATTTTCTGCAGAACGAACCGGACACCTGAAGCCCACAGCCCAGGGTGGCGGAGGAGGGGGGGACACAGAGGACACCCTCTCCCATCCCTGAAACAAGGCTAGTTAAGTTGCACGTGGTAGACATTCAGTGGACGTTGGCTGAAGGATCCAAGGGAAGCAAAGCAGGATAAGACAAGCACAGGGGAGTCAGGGCTGGCTACCCTCACCCTTTTCCCAGTTTAATTAGCAATAAACACAGAAGTTTAATCCTGCTTGCCCTGACCATCTCCACCCCCTCCAACTCCCAGAAGTGGTCTTGGAGAAGCTGCTGATTTTCAAAATAAAGAGCCGGAGAGGAGGTAAAGGAAGTAAGATTATAAGAGACATTTTTTTAGTTTCCTTCTTAAAATTGATATAGGGGAACATGTGGAAATGGAAGAAATTAGATGAATTTTACAAAACAACATATTCAATTGGTGTTAAAAATGTAATTGAAACAATTCTAATGACTCTCTTGATCATCTACTGCCAGATATGTACTGCTTTGCATTCAACGAGACGGGCCCTGGATTCGAGTTGATGTGGTGGGCTTGAGTCTAGCGTTCTGTCCACTCTGTCACAGTAATGGTATCTCAGTTACAGAAAGTCCATTTGGTGGATAAACTGGGAAAACCAGGATTTTGGGGGCAGGGGAGAGGGGGAAGAGGACATGAATTTTGAAACATAATCAGGAAGTAAATGTCCCAACCTTTTTAGGATTTACAATCACCCTGCTAGCTCTTGGTGGACTCAAGGGCGGGGACCCCCTCTCGGTCAACCTTGTACTTACTACAGAAATACTCAGTTCAGCACTTGGAAAACAGCAGAGCCATGCTGACAAGATGGAATCAGTTGGCGTGGAAGTGCCGGCCTGGGCACAGCAACATGGCAACACCATTCGTGTCTTAATTAGACCTTCTTTAAAGGCCTTTTCAACAACACTCTGATTTTAACTTACCCCTATTCCTTCTATCACAGATGCATGATATACGGGGCAGATCCTTTCCTTATTTCTCACTTAGAGTACAAACAAAAACCCTTATGCTTTTTCGGGCTGTGGAAATGTACATTGCAAATACTAAGAAAGTACTTCGGGTAACAGACTAAGACTGCTTAGTATACAGTTAGATCTAAAGTAAGAATGATTAAGCTGCGGGCACTGAGTAGAGTCACCATTTAGAAATGTCCTTATTCGAGGCAACCAGTGGAATCCTATGGGTCAGATCACCTGCAGCGCCTTCATTTAAAAGTTTTACATATTATTTGTAGCTTTGATGGGCCCCCTGACTGATTCTGATCTATGGACAGTTCTAACCAGTAAGTTCAATTAGTCTGGGCATATTGGCATAGACCTCTTCTTTGGGGAATTGATTTCACCATCAATAGTATTTTAGTAAACACTTTTTTAAATAAAGGAGTATAAACTCTAAAAGATTTCCCCCTTCCTGCCTACATTTATCACAAAGAAAGTTTACTGCTAAATCATACATAAATTTTAGACGGTGTGACCCAAATACATCAATAAGGGCTTTTGTCACATCACAGACAAGGGTCTCCAGCACTAATAAACCAAGAAAAATCTCTCTAAATTCAAAAGTCTCAAACATCCTTACTTATTTCAAAGATCATTCAACTGAACAAATATATAAAATTCTCTACTAGAACAGGAAAGTGTTCACTGAACAAAAGCTTTCCAATTAGACTATATTCATATATAGCAGCTTCACATATATGTAAATAATGATACATATGTGTATGGATATAGATCATTAAGCATCTGTTGTCTCTGTAGGAAAACCACTGATTTAAAAAAAAAATCTCAGCAGAGAAATAGCTATTAAGACAATTTCACCAATTCACACTATTCAACTGCATTTCAAAACATCAAGAGAGTGACATTTGCACAAAATCCCAATGGAAAGAACTGAAAACAGCAAAGAAACCAACAATTCCCCCAATGGTTAAAAGTGCACACACAGACGCAATTCATAATGTAAATCTGATGGCGACAGCTGCAGGACACTCCATAGACTAATTATTAACCATCCAATTATATTTCCATTCTAGAGCAAAAACAGGACTTAAAACCTCTTTGGTCCACACACTGATGGATTTAATGTGTCTGGGTATTTTCCGGCTAATTTTGATTCTAAACCATGTGCTCCCTGTTCCCTTACCATGATAACTTTCTTAAATCATGAAACAACCACACATTAAAATAAATATTCATATTGTAGATCTGAAAAAATGTGAACACATGATTGGCAACCCCTCTCAAGGAATATGAACACTTGAAATTACCAATAGAAGAGCCAACGTAGAGGAAGAACACAATTCAAGTCTAAAAGAAGAGGAGAAATCAAATTGACTTGGAAAAATTTATGCCTAAATTTAATTTGGAAAAACATCAGGAGCATAAAGAACACATGAAAATAATTTTAGGCTTGTACATAATAAAAAGAATCAATTTTAAGATTCACTTCAAAGATCTCTAGGGATGCATAGTTGCTTATTGTTTTTTTTTAAAAAAACAGATTTCCAAGCTAAAGCATTAGTAAACCCCCCCACTCAAATTGGCTTCCATACTGTTTTGGTGGAGAAAAAGTGGTGTGGGTAATGAAGGTCTTAAATTTGAATGGGACCTAATAGAAATGCATGTTTTACCCAATCAGGTTATGAAACCGTGAGGCTAGAGAATGCAGATTATTTTTTGGATTGCCCTTAACTTCGTATTTTCTGCAGTGGCTTTTTGAGTTAGCACATTTATGAGAGGACCTGGTATTTAAAACAATCTCAGTAGGAGACAAATCCAACCAGGTTCTGTTTCCCCTACTCCTTGCACTCTTAAAAACAACTGCATCTTACCAAAACCTCTTAAAATGTTGTATTACTGAGGACTTTTTCATTCTAATAAATGTCGTCACTGATTTTAGGAAACTTAACAGCGCAAATCAAGAACCAAACAACAGAATCACTCTAATATATGTTCAGTACTGTACTGATATGCTGAGAGTAACTGCCAAATTTTTAAATGATTTATTATATTCCCCAATTTTTACTTAGCAAAATTATGTTACCACATGCCCAATGTAAATAGGTTATTAGTCTTCTTATATAACTTACTTGTTACTTATCTACAAATGAGGCTCTTTGTTTTCACAGCCTAATTTAGGCCACTCTTTAAATACAGGTAATACTCCAGAATGAAAGATTGCTTATGTACTGTCAAAAATCAAGATATATGCAACAAGTAATATAATCCCACCGAGATACTAGTTATAAAGGTGTTTTCTCCATGAGATACATGGCAAAAACTTTCTTTAGAAGGGTCAAAGAATGCAACATGCATTTCAGACTTCTTTTCTTACAAAGTTTATAAGAAAATTCTCAAATTATATTTTTATGACACACAAACTACAGTCGATGTGTGTGACCCCAAAAGTTTTTGAGCTCATACCAACAGAATAGTTACGTAGGAGGGAAACTATTAAAAGGGAGTTATTTGAGTGAGTGGAGAGGATGCACCCTACGGGTCTACTGTGAGTCCTTAAAAGAGTTTAGCTAGTTTTCCGTTAGTAGCATTGTCCACATAAATTAAAGTAAATAACAATAATGCCTAAACATATTAAAGCCCTAAATCCCAGAAACGTTCGACATTAAAAACCAAGAAGTCAGCCTCATACTAAACGGCTCGGTACTCAGCACTCACGCGGGATTGAGCGTCGGGAAACAAAAATCTCACTAGGTTACCTGAATTCGCGTCAAACAGGATTCACAGCACTCAGCTACATCTACACTTGCAAATTGTCACATGATCAGTGTTAAAAAGAGAGAGGGAGGGAGAGAGGGAGAGAGAGAGAGAGAGAGAGAGAGAGAGAGAGAGAGAGAGAGAGAGAGAGTGAGTTTGGCACGTATACCAATTCCTCCAAACGTCCCTGCAAGTCCCACAACACTGCTCGAGAACGCGGAGTCAACACCAGCGTTGACCGGAGGGGCAGCGGCACAAGGTGCTTGCGCGCCGGCTTCCGGCTTCCGGTGGCGCGAGGCGCCCGGCGGCGGGCGGAGGCACGTTAAGGTGCGGTGCGGTAGTGCCAGCTCGTAGACACCAGAGGGCGACCTTCGCGCACGGCTCGAGGCCCGCGGCGGCGAGCGACTGCTCGCAGCTCCTCCTCGCGCAACTTCATTCCCGCTCCTGCGCCGCGCCGCGGTCTCAGAATCTGTCCATCGGTTTCCTTCTGTGCAGTGAGGCTTTCCCGCCGCAAGCTCAGAGCGTGGCGAGGATCCTTGAGAAGGAGATGATTAGTGTCAGTACAGTCTGCCCCACGCCCCACACCAGCGCCTCCAGAGGGGCCATGTTCTTGCCGGCCACCCGGTAGATGCCCGCCACCGCTGCGCCTGCAGGACAAGGGGGCGGAGAAAGAAAAGAACGCGTCATTCCCCCGGTGCCAGCCGCGCCCCGCGGGCACGGCGGGTCGCTCCTCCTCCCGGCGCGCCGGCCGGCCACCTGCGAGCGCGTCTGACTGCCCAGGGCAGTGTCCGTGGGACCGCGGGAGTCACGGCGGGCCGCGGCTCTCCGCTGAAAGACCGGCTGTTCTCTTCCGCCGCCGGCCGCGCACGGACGGCACAGGCTGCTTCCCGCACGGCCGGCGTGTGCGTGACACGGAACGATGCGTTGCCGCAGTCGCTCGCCCGGCGTGGGATGCGCCGACCATCACTGCTTTCAGAAACATACCACTCACTCTACTGACGGGTATGAAAATACAGACAACCACACAAGTGAATGCAGTTTCTGAATTATTCGAGACATTTTTAAAAAATTCCTTTTTTTTAAAGATTTATATATTTATTTGACACACAGAGAGAGATCACAAGTAGGCTGAGAGGTAGGCAGAGAGAGAGGAGGAAGCAGGCTCCCTGCTGAGCAGAGAGCCCGATGTGGGCCTCCATCCCAGGACCCTGAGATCATGACCTGAGCTAAAGGCAGAGGCTTTAACCCACTGAGCCACCCAGGCGCCCTAAAAGTTAATTCTTAAATGTGATATGAAATGTTGAATAGTTGACTACTACATTTCAGAATCTACCGTATAGTTTATTATGTTTTTTAATAAACCATACAACCATAAAGTCATTTAGAGACTAGCACCTTGACGTCTAATAAAAATGGAAGATGAACCTGACATCTGTTCTGGAAAAAATGTTTAGTTCATGCGCACTTCCAAGATTCGAGAATCCCAGCGTTACAGGAGTCTCACAGCCCATCTGATTCAACACTTCCCTGTATTGATATACTATATATAATGAAACATTTAATTTAGAATGTGCCATCTCACAGATTGAGACGGCCTTCAAACTTTCCCCTAGAGAAAACTATCGATCCTAGAATGCATAAACAAAAGCAAGACCAGAAGTAAATGGTTTGGAGACATTGTATTTCAGAATGACAATTATTTGAGATAGAAATCTGTTCATAAAAAAAATAGCTAAGAATTAATCCTGTAGTTCTCTTAAAATCTCCCAAATAGAAATTAACTATATTCCTCTAAAGAGATATAAACTGGAAAAGGAAGTTACTAATCCAAGCCAAGGACTTCATGTGCATATTTTTTAAGAAGGAAATAAAAATGTATTGCCTTTTTACTCCCTCCTATGTATCCTATGTATCTTGATAGCAGCTTCACAAATCCTATCTTGTTTAAAAATCATCTCACTCCAGAATATTACCACCTAATGTAAAGATGAAAAACAGAGATTCAGAGAGGTTCAATTACTAGCCCAAGGAAATACAGTAAGGACAGGAGCTGGAATTTCAATCCAGGTTAGCTAGCTATAAATCCCCAAATCATTCTATCATTTTACACATGTACTAAGTGAAAAGGAAAACAAGGAATTCAGAAAATCATAAAGTCTGATAAACATCTCAACATTAAATAAAACTCCTAGTAGTACAAACATTTACCTAATCAAGTAATAATCTTAATACACTGGATGATGGGGGTGCCTGGGCGGCTCAGTGGGTTCAAGCCTCTGCCTTTGGCTCAGGTCATGATCCCAGGGTCCTGGGATGGAGCCCCGCATCGGGCTCTCTGCTCAGCAGGGAGCCTGCTTTCTCCTCTTTCTGCCTGCCTCTCTGCCTACTTGTGACCTCTCTCTCTGTGTCAAATAAATAAATAAAATCTTTGAAAAAATACATTGGATAATGTATATCCAATATACATTAATAATGTACAATATTACATTATACACCAATGGTATAATTGGTGATGTCCTCAAATTTTATAATTAGGGAACATTCTTTAAAAATTTTAAAGATCTGGGGCTTGTGGGTGCCTAAGGGGGTTAAGTGTCTTACTCTTGATTTTGCCTCAGGTCATGATCTCGGGGTTCTGGGATTGAACCCTGCATCAGGCTCCGTGGGGATCAGGATTCTTTCTCCCTCTCCTTCTGCCCCTTCTTCCTTCATGAGCTCTCTCTAAAATAATAGATCTTTGAAAAAGAAAAAACATTTTAAAGACCTTAATGCTTTCTCTGTTATCAAAAATTAAATCAAAATGAAAATATTAAAATAAACCTGAAGAAATACTGTTTTTACGTGGATTTACCCTAGATTTCCATGACTATCTTCAATTTGGCCTCCATCTCTCCAGCACTAAGTTTTTGAAAATGATCCAAGAAGTGGAAAATCTAAGCACATACTAGCTCAGGCTTCCTAGGAAATGGTAAGCAAATGTGTCAAGTCAAACATCTCATGCTCATATGAGGTGAAGGGCATGGATTTTGGAGCCAGACTTGGAGTGGATCCAACTCCCAAATCCACTACCTAGCAGATGTGCTACATGGGGCAATCTCTTAACCTCTCTGTGCCTTATTTCCTCAACTGTAAAATGGGTGGGCATGAAGATGAAGAATGACTGGTCCTAGTATGCACTCTGAGTTTTGGCTACTGGTTGTCATAGTAGAGAATGAGAAAGGTATTTCACGTGTTTTAGCGTTTGGTAAATGGTGTTGGAACAGCTAGCAGCCACTGGAAGGAAAAAATCGAGATCCCTCCTTCACATCAATCCCCAGAATAGATTTCAAATGAATGAAAGAACAAAATGTTAAAAACAAAACTATAAATGTAAACTTTAAAACAGAAGAGAATATATCTATGATCTTAGGAAAAGAGGATAGCTTAAAACTACATAAAAAAGAGAAAAACCCTAAAGGGACAGACAAGAAAGATACTTGATTCATGTCCAGAGCACAGACACACACATACATACAAACACACATATAATAACCAAGGCAGTACTTTTTGTAGTAGCAAAAACAAAAACAAACAAACAAAAAAATACCATAAAATCAAAAGCAAGAACCCAATGGCCTTCAGTCTGGAGTGGGTAAACTAGATCAAGCCCACACTATGAAACCCATACAATTTCAAAAGAAAAATTAAAAACTTATGGACTGACATAAAAAGAACCTAAGACATATCACTGATGCAACAAAGAAAATGAAACCTAAAACTGTATCTATTCTGTACTAGTACATGCATCCATACGCATGTGTGTGTGTATGTAAACATTTATATAAGTAAATATGAATGAACATAATATTCATATAATACATACAGTCTTGGGGGATAAAAGCCAAACTGAAAGTAGGGATTACAACTGAGAAGAACACTAGTTTGGGGGTGCTAGTCCAAAGAGACCTTTGCCTTATCCATAATGTTTTGCATTTTATAAGGAGAATATGCAGTCAGGTATTACTTACGTTATTAAGACTCATTTTAAAAATCTAACAATTTCCACACCAACTTGCCTACACTTCTCTGTAAGTCTAAGAAACTTTCATCTTCAAGGTCAGAATATCTTCCAATCCTATTTTCCAAACTAAAATATTTGTATGTAATGACAAAGTTCACTGAACTCTTGATATAAAATAGTAAGGAATAAATTATACTTTAAGCTAGGTAGCAAGTGCTTATAGAATAAGAAAAACTGTGTACATGTTCAATGTCAAGGGTTTTCTATGTAACTAAAAGAGGTGGTGCTTATATTTATTATTTCTGTACCTCTGAAGTTAAGGGTGGGGTCCTTCGGCTGGAGGTGGAGGGTCTAGGAAAGCATGTTTGGGGCATCTCCTGAAGGGGTTTAGAATTTAACTGGAGGTCAAGAGCCATGGAAATGCACCCGAAGAGACAAAGTGAGAAGGGAATAAGAAAAAGATTTAAGGAATAGAGAATGAGTACTGAGAACCTTTCCACTCTACTGTCATCTTCTTTCCCAAATAAGCTGACTCCTTTATCGAGTATTTGGCTGGTCTGATGATTAAAATGGATTTCATGCTGGAAGACCTTGCTGCTCAAAGAAAAATACAAGCAAAACTACTAAGTAACCCATAGTTCTTTAAAATCTTTCAAGGAACAGAGGACAAGCCCTTCAAGCCTCTATAGCGTTAGACAGAAAATAAACCACCGTTTTCTTTCCAGTGGATAAGAAGTTAGGAAGCAATTCGTAAGTTACAATTTCCCTCCAAAAGAAGTAGATTTACAGAAATCCCCCGTGTTGTAGGATTTCCCACCCAGAAGCACTTGTTGGGAAAAGAGTGTACCGGTGGAATTCTCAGTCTAAAAGATCTGCAAGAAAGCAATCTGTATACCTAATAAATTAATTTGGAAACACTGCTATTGAATATTGAGCAGATATGAAAGAGTATTTATAAAAAACATACGTAGGGGCACCTGGGTGGCTCAGTCGGTTACGTGTCTGACTCGTGGCCTCAGCTCTGGTCATAATCTCAGGGTCGTGGGATCCAGCCCTCAGCGTAGAGCCTGCTTGGGGTTCTCCCTCTGCCCGCCCCCCGACACGTGCCCTCAAATAAATAAATCTTTGAAATATATCTCTGTGTGTGTGTGCAGATTATAAAATAACAACAAATTCCCAAGTGCCATCATCCAGCTGCAGAGAAGAATGTCACTATTTCCCTAGAAATTCCCACGGACTCTGCTCAGTTATGTCCCATTCCCTCCTTGAATTTCTTTTTTATCATTCCTTTGCTTTTTGTCACCTTTACCACCTTCTTGTATCATAAAAATATATATTACTTGGTTTTTAAAATAAATTAATTTTATGTAAACTGACACTGTAAGTGTTCTGGAATTTGGGCTCAATGTCATAGGTCTGAAAGCTACCCACGTTGTTGTGTGTAGCTATAATTCATGCATTTTCACTATTCCTTAGAATTCTAAGCATGAATATACCACAATTTATTCATTCTACTGCCAATAACATTTGTTTCCAATCCTTAACAATGACAAACGCTGATTCTGTGGGTATCCTAGTGCATGACTTCCTGGCCCACATACACAGTCAAAAATTTCTCTTCGATACATGGGTAAAAGTAGAATTGCTCAGCCTTATATTATGGGCATTTTCAACTTTAGTAAGGAATGCCAAACTATCTTTCAAAGTAATTGTACCGACTTGTATTTCAGTTACTTCATATCTGAAGAAACCGCTGGTATCTTTTTTTTAAATTTTGTCCATCTGATAAGAGATGTCATCTCTGTGGTTAATTTCCATTTTCCTGATAATGAACATGACTGAACTTTTCTTTACATATTAGAGGCCAGGAGGGTTTTCTACTTTTATAAAATGCTTGTCAAATCTTCTGTCCTTTTTTCTATTGAGTTTCCTTCTTCATCTTTGATTCACAGGGTTTTTAAAATATAGTTTGGATATTAATCTTTTTATATTTATATATTATATTTATATATGTTCACAAATGTCTTCCCTCCAATTTTTGCCTTAGTTTTCACTCTCTCTACAGAATATTCTGCGGAACACTAGCCAGATGAGAGACCACAAATATTATGGTCTCTATTTTTTTGGTGAAGTACTAGGATAAGTTATGCAAGAACGAAGAAGACCCAAGCACAACAGGATGCTTGAAATAAATGATGCATGTCTGGAACTGCCACTACCAACAATGGCAGAAAGAATCACTTAGAAATAAGGACAGAGCTCCCAAGGACCGAGGGCCTAGCGAGGGCCAACAGACGAAGTGGAGGTAGCAACATTGCTGAGCTGACGTGAGGGTTAGTGAAAGACATGAACCTACAAGGTCAAGAGAGACTAGAAGAGTCACCAGTGGAAGAAAGATGTCAGTATACAGCGACACACCCGAGACGTGATCTGACTCACTCTCCGAATTTCCTGAGAGAAAGTAGATGGGAAGGCTAAGGCAGGTTTGGCTTTAACAGTGTTGGTTCCATCAGCCTGTGTGGTCCGATGCGGGGCCAGCGAGCTGTGGTCCACAGGGCCAACCCGCATACCCCATCACACGGATGTGGCACAGGAGTGAGGGATGGTTTTTACATTTTTAAATGTTTTTTTTAAAAATCAAAAGAAAAGTACTTCCTGATACATGAAGATTATACAAAATTTAAATTTCAGTTTCCATGAATAATGTTTTATTGGCATACAGCCATAGTCACGTCTGATCCTGAATTATCTTTGCATTCTTAGGGTAACACTGAAAAGGCAGATGAGCCTATACTTTTCTGCTTCTGCACAGTCTTCATCTTGCTCAACAAGATTACTTTGGCCTCAGCAAATGAGCTGTGCATGGCTTTTACTCTTTCCATTTCCTCAATGATTTGGATAAAACAGGAACTAAACTGTTCCTTCAAAATATTGGTAGAACTCATCTGTAAACTCCATTTGAGCCTGGAGTTCCTTTGGGAGGGGAGGGTCTTCAATATTTCAATTGTTTAAATATACTTATTGTCCTATTCATATTTTGTTTCTTCTTATGCCAGTGTTGACATTTTATACTTAGGAATGTATCCCTATTCGCAAATCTGTTATTTTTATAATTCTTTATTCAATCTCTCTCATTGGGTCTGTAGTTATTCTATTTTGTGCTATACTTTATTTTTCTGCCTTAACTGTTTTTTTTTTTAAGTTTGCCAGTGATCTATTCATCTTAGTATCTTTCCAAAGAACCGGTTTTTTGCTTTATCTTTCATAGACTCAACTCAGAAAATCGAACAGCGTTTCTCTACACCAATAAAACAAACCAATGTCACTGAAAGATACCATGCACAACAACCAGGACCTAAGAGTTTAAGAATTAACCAAAAATATGTAACCCTCTTGTTGAGAAAGACATTTTTAAACTCTAATGAAAGACACAGAAGATGATTTGAATACATGGAAATCTAATACATGCTTTTGGGTAGAACAGTTTACTATGCCAGGTCTTCCCAAATGAACCTCTCCATTCACTTAAGCCCCAACACAAATCATGGTTACACTTTGTGCCACGACTGTTTTATGAATGTCCTATCAGTGCCACAGGACAGACACCGAGACCTGGGCACAGAACTTTCCTTCCAAGGCAAGGTATGCAAATCCCTCTGGGAAAAGGTGACTGCCCCACACAACAGGAGGCCTTTGAACTAGGAGGACTGACTCTTATCCGGGGGGCTAGGAACCAACCAGAAAGGAGTGTCCTTCTTGTGGCAGCAGTGAGCTGCCCCAGACACAGGAGAGCAGGCCCGGAGAGCAGGGCAACGGAAGCCGCTAGGGTGCCCTGGAGGGGGCAGAAGTCACCAGCAACACGGAGCAGCAGCCGGTGCAGGCCAGGCTGCAACAAGGAAGCGGCCGCGGCACCCTCGGGTCTCAACAGGACGCATCCAAGCGCTGGCTCAAGCAGCACAGCAGAAGCTGGGACCACGTCTCTGAACCCCAGGCGGAGGTGGGCCTCCGTCCAGCGTCAAGGAGAGGCAGAGGGAACAAGGCCGAGGGCCTGCAGGCTGTGCGCTTTGGGCAGCACCGGAGGACACTCGCGCGCGGCCGATCTCCAGGAGTCAGGGGAGATTTGTGCCTAACAATTTGTGTTTAAGAAGAAAGTGCGATTTTACCTCGTAGTCCTCGGCACATCACACCGAGGACCTCCGGGCTACATTTTCACTTTTTTTTATGACAATTATCCCTGTCCAATCAGTGTGCCTCTCTCTCCCTGACTAGATCAGAAGTTCCTTTAAAGCAAACACTGAAACTTCCCCCTGAATTTCTGCGCCCTTTGCCAATTTTCACAAGTTGTTCTATTTCCCACAGAACCTTGCATAGCGAGTCTTCACAGAGAAGTATGAAAACTCTCCATTCGATGAGCAAAGGAACTGATCTTTACCTTCTAGCTGAAGAATGATCAGTGATGAAAATATCCTCCATGTGAGATTACACGAATGTCACCTTCATCGTAAGAATAAAGTGCATACAGGGCCAGGTCCTCAAACAAAACCAAATCAACTTACTAGTAATCATTGCTCCAGTGACAGAAGCCAGAAATCCGATGCTGACTGCGATGAGTGAGATCACTCTCCCCTGCCGGTGTCTCTGTAGCATCACAAACATCAGCACGCCCGCAGCACCGTGGACAAACAGAGACGAGAAGAGAGCCCACAGGAAGATCCAGTACCACATCTCTGAAAGGAAGAGCAGAGGGTTAATATTCTGTTGAAAACATCCTAGAAAATTCGGTTTAACGGACAGGGGGCACCCAGGGTTTGGAGACAGGGTAAATGGAGTAACGGATATGAAAATGCCCAGGACCGTGCCTCACACTTAGCAACACTAAATAAACATTAAGGATGATCATCATCACTGATGCTTGATGCGGAAAGAGTTCCAAGACTTGAAAACATTAAGGCTAAGATGCTCTGATTGGCTTATCATACAGTTATAACCCATCAACGTGTCTAACGAATCCCTAACATATTTGCAAATCTCATGCAATAAAGTTGATTAATTGCTGTTTGAGGTATGATTTTCTATTTTCTACATGAAATAACGGTGTTAAGACATTTTTGAAATCTACGTCTTAGTTCAACTCATTTCAGGAATCAACAATTTCATCTTTTATGATTTTAGGCATTTCAGGCAATTCCCCTCTTGGCTCCCAACTTTATATACTAAAGCATCACTCAGAATTTTTTTTTTAATTGTCTCAGCTCATTTTAATAGTCCTTACCCAGACCCTCCCAAGCTCTACTGTTCTTTCCTCAATTACTGTTCATTTTGGTTTAGGTTACGGTTGATGGGCGCACCTTCCATTCTGTCTTATCTCTAGTGCTCATTCCCTTTCTTTCTGGCTCCCTGTGCCCTCCCAGTCAATGTGTACAGCTCATAGAGGCTTGGCCAGTCCTTGCATTGACTCCATCTGCCCGCCCAAGCCTGTGGTGAGGTACATCAGGGGTGGCAACGGATCCCAGCTGGGCCAATCACTCCCTTCCCCTGGGAATTCTGGATTGGGCCCAAGGGAGCACCTCAGTCTTTGGGTGGCTGAAGGATGTGTGAAGAGCCATTTCTTCATCACATGATGAAAGCCACGGAACAAGACGAAAGAAAACTATCCATCAAAGACAAGAGACAACCAAATCCCTCATTCCAGTGATTTCTAAGGCCTGCCACATTACCACCCTTAGTTTCGATGTAACATCCCAGTTTCCTTGTAATAAAATTCCTTTGCATGTAAACTAGTTCGGGGAAGTCTTCTGTTACTTAGAGCTGGAAGGGCTGACTCTAAAACCTTGGGCTGTCTGTCACCTTGAAGATCATCCTTGGTAGGCAAACATTCTGTAATGCAAAATATCTGCTATCTGTGCTAGTCTTCACTCTCTAACAAGTGTAAAAGAAAGGTCAATAAACAGTCATGAAATAAAGAGAACAAAAATGGATGAATAAAAACAGATTTATCCTAATATCACTACAGGTACACGCTATTGATGGGAATGTAAAATGGTGCAGCCGCGATGGAGAAGCAGAGAAGTTCCTCAAAAACTCTGAAAAAGAACTACCATATGATCCAGCAATTCTGCTTCTGTGCAGAGAGCGAAAGAATTAAAGGGAGGATCCCAAAGAGCTGGCTGCACGCCCATGCTCCCAGCAGCATCATTCACAGTAGCCAAGAAATGGAAGCAGCTCGAGTGCCCACCAACAAACTGAGGACGGCACATACAGTGGAATGTTATTCAGCTTAAAAAAGGAAAGAAACCCTGGGACATGCCACGACGGGGCTCAACCTCGAGGACTTTATCCTGAGTAAAGTAAGCCGGTCCCAGAAAGATAAATATACTGTATGATTCCATTCACGTGAGGTGTATCTAAAGCAGTCCAATTCAGAGAGGAAACGGAATGATGGTTGCCAGGGGCTTGGTGGAGAAGGAAATGGGTACAGACCTGCGGTTCTGCAAGATGAAAAAGATGTGGAGGTCTGTTAACACTACTGAACTATATACTTAAAATACTTAGGATGGGAAATTTTATGTGTTTTTTAACCACAGTAAAAAAAAATAAACTTTTTAAAGTATGGATATAAATCTTGGTGGCGCCTGGGTGGCTCAGTGGGTTAAAGCCTCTGCCTTCAGCTCAGGTCATGATCTCAGGGTCCTGGGATCGAACCCCGCATCCGGCTCTCTGCTCAGCAGGGAGCCTGCTTCCTCCTCTCTCTCTGCCTGCCTCTCTGCCTACTTGTCATCTTTCTCTCCCTCTGTCAAATAAGTAAATAAAAAATCTTTAAAAAAAAAGTATGGATATAAATCTCAAAGGTAGGGCGCCTGGGTCGCTCAGTGGGTTAAAGCCTCTGCTTTCGGCCCAGGTCATGATCTCAGGGTCCTGGGATCGAGGCCCGCGTCGGGCTCTCTGCTCCGCAGGGAGCCTGCTTCCCCCTCTCTCTCTCTGCCTGCATCTCTGCCTCCTTGTGATCTCTCTCCTGCTGTGAAATAAATAAATAAAATCTTTAAAAAAAAAATAAATCTCAAAGGTAATTATTTTAAGTCATGACCATAAATGAGAAACAAATAAAAGACTTGAGAAGTGGGGCACCTGGGTGGCTCAGTTGGTTAGGCGCCTGACTCTTGATTTTGGCTCAGGTCATGATCTCAGGACCTGGGATGGAGCCCCGCATCTGGCTCTGCACTCAGCGGGGAGTCTGCTTGTCCTCCTATCTCTTCTCCCCCCACCCCTGCACTCTCCCTCTCTCAAATAAATAAATAAATAAATTCTTAAAAAAAAAACTCATGAAGGAAGGAAGGTGTGGATAGAAGAAGGTAAGTACTAGGGGTCTTTAGTGGCAGATCCTTATATGAGTGACAAAACTGTAGAGAAATAAATACACACACACACAAATGAATACACCTATACAAGTAATACTGGTGAAATCTGAATAAGGCCAGTGGATCAATGTCAAATCATGGTTTTGATATCATACTGTGCTTTTCCAAGATGTTCTCAAACTGGATGAAGGGTACGTGGGTTCTCTCCACATTCCTTCTTTTAAATGCATGTGAATCTACAATCATCTCAAAGTAAAAAGGTTTTCTTTTTAAAGGGAGGATACACAGAAAACATTTTTAAAAAAAGTCATTTTCAGCATGCCAAACTCTTAAGGATTAACATTTAGATTGGACTCAATTAATGTGAAATCATTTGAAGGAAGTGTTTCCAATCACATATAGCTTCCAATGTGTGCTGAGGACCACGCAAGCTTCTCAATGGCATAAGAGACAGATGTTGGTCATTAAGGAAAAGTAGACAAAGCTTGCCTTTTTTTTTCATTTTTTAAAATTATTATTATTATTTGCCCTACGACCCAGCAATCGCACTACTGGGTATTTACCCTAAAGATACAAAGGTAGTGATCCACAGGGGCACATGCACCCGGATGTTTATAGCAGAATTGTCCACAATAGCTAAACTATGTTAAGAATCTAGATGTCCATCAACAGATGAATGGATAACGAAGATGTGGTATATATATATAACGGAATACTATGCAGCCATCAAAAGAAACGAAATCTTGCCATTTCCAACGACGTGGATGGAACTAGAGGGTATTATGCTGAGCGAAATAAGTCAATCAGAGAAAGACAATTATCAAAGCTTGCCTTTTGAGATTCTTCTCTTCCAGCTTTCAGGAAAATAGTATTTTCAGGCTGTCACTCCCAAACAAATAGCTTCAGTTTATATTAATTGCATTAAGGACAAAAAGGCTTAACCTGCTCAGAAGATATTTCTATCTTAAAAGACATAATTTTTTGGGTGCCTGGGTGGCTCAGTGGGTTAAGCCTCTGCCTTTGGCTCAGGTCATGATCTTCGGGTCCTGGGATCAAGTCCCGAATCAGGCTCTCTGCTCAGCGGGGAGCCTGCTTCCTCCTCTCTCTCTGCCTCTCTGCCTACTTGTGATCGATCTCTCTCTTTGTGTCAAATAAATAAATAATTTTTTTAAAAAGATGTAATTTTTCAAAGTGAATGTAAAAAACTGGGAATATAAGGGAATAATAATATGGAGGCATTTCACCAGGGGAGCTCTGAGACAAGAAAGGCTCTATAGCCACGGGCACAGACTCCTCAAGAAGACAGTCATCTGCTTCGTACCCCAGACTGACTTCCAGTAGCCTACCAGATCTACCCCAGAAAGCACTTTTCCTTTTTGTCCTGGAAATACAAATAGAGTGACAAAATTCTTGACTATATTTAAGACTATGAGTGAAGGATTATATGACATTATATCAGTAATGGTGTTTGCCTATTGACTACATAGTTATTGGCCTAAACAATAAATTGCCTGATCACTTGGAAATGTAAATTTTAAGTTTAATGTTTTATAAAGCCCCCAGATATCAAAGAAATATACGACTAAAAGAGAACCTCGAAGAATCCTCTAGTGACCAGGCCAGGGTTATCCCTTAAGCAGACTGAGCACAAACTACCTAAACTCAAATTTATTTTCACATTTCTGTCTTTGTTAAAAAAAAATCATGATTTATCTTAGAAAAAATTGAACTCTGTTGAGACTATCTATAGCTAACTTAGGTTTCATGTTATCACTATGATTGTGAATTACCTGATGGAGGCACACAACCTGGGCCATGGACAGGGCTTCTGAAGAAGTTGGTCTCCTCTGCATAAGCAAGTCTGTTTTAGGCCCTGCTCACTACTGGCAAACACAGGAAACCTACGGGGTTAGTTCAGGTGAAGAGAACTGCAGGATCCTAAGAGCAGAGCCAATCAGATGTCCAAGAGCCCCGGAGGAAGGACAGGGGCTAAGAGGACAGGCGTGGAATACCACCACCTTCTCTTCAAGTGCCAAGGCCCTACAGCTGATGTGGCCATCCACAGGCCCAGGGTTCCCGTCTGCCGACTAATCCCAGCTTCCAGCAACTGAGCAGCAGTGAGAGGAGGACAGGCCAGAGGGAGACTTCACTCGTGCTAAACAAGATGCAAAACAAAATTTTAAAAATACAATGCACAAAACAGAAAACTCTGAAGCCTGCCATCCGTATACTCGGTTTAATTCACTGGAAGGAAGTATCCCTTCTTCCTGGGCACATCTCCTAACATCCCCGGTTATTTTTCCCTATTCGAAGCTGCCCATAAGCTTCACTGTAAACAAATTTTGCGTGGATCGTTGCACGGAGAACTGTGATGTGTCCCGGCCTCCAAACAATCCTAGAAATAGCCCTGCTCCCCATCTGTATCTCTCATCAGCTCCCGTTGCCAAGTTGCTCAAAAATTATCTTCTGTGCTTTTGTTTTTAATCCTTGGACAAAATTATTTATGAGAAATGGTTTTCTCTAGATGTCTAAAATGTATTAACTGAGTAAAAACAAGTCAAAGAATGGTACATACTGTACGATCCTATTTGCTTAAAAATATGTGTATGTACAGAAAAATGCACAGAGAACTCATCAATGGCTATCTTTGAAAGATAAGAGGTGGGTGATATTATTTTATATATTCTTTATATTTGTCAGCACCTGCCTGAAATACGTATTTTTTAGACTTTGCTGCAAACATACTGTATTTAAAAAGTAGTTTTTCGTTCTAAAATTCATCAACAGAGATGCTCTACTAAGCCAAAGTTTCGCAACCCAGGCTGCTCACAAGAATTACCCTAAACTAAAGCAATCTCTGGAGGTAGGACCTAACAACAATGCTTTTGGCAATTCTACCAAAAAATCACAACATGCAATAGAAATCAGAATCACTACTCCAGGCTAAAGTTACAGAAGAGATACTTATGAAAAAACCCCAAAGTCATAAAAACAACAAAACCATCTCATTAGACATACACTAAATGTATTTTTAGTCCTCTAGAGAATATCTCACCTTTCTAATAAAATCATTAGCAGATACTGAACCCTTACTGTGTGCTCGATATACTTGAAGTCTCGAGCTGAAAAGACCATGCCAGTAAGACCATACATTGAAGCCATTCATTCTACCTTCTGTATAGAAATGGTCCACATTGTATGTTTGAATAGTCTGCATTCACATTAGATTATCTCAAGGTTTGTTCTCATTCCAGCAAATCTAAAAGTGTGGGAGTCACTTCCCTTAGTTTCCAACATCAGTAACTTCTCAGTTTGGTGATGCGTCTCACATAGGTGGCTTATTAGACTCTCAGGAAGATGATGCATTTATAATTTGAAAAATTCCCCTAGATCAGAGGTCAGCAAAGTAGGGTCCATGAGCTGTAGCTGGCTCACCGCCTGTTTCTGTATAATCTGGGAGCTAAGAATGGTTTCTGCATTTTGAAATGGTTGAAAATCAAAAGAACAGTATTTCATGACACATCAAAATTACACAGAATTTGTATTTCAGTGTCCATAAAATTTTACTGAAACATAGACATACTCATCCAGACTCCATGGCTACTTTAATGCTATAAAAGCAAAACTGAGTAGTTATGACAGAGATCATACGGCTTGCATAGCTGAAAATATTTACTGTAGTACTTTAATTTAATACAGCATTTTCATATATTAGCAAGAGCTGACACTTAGAGTGTTTAGTTAATGATACTTCAATGGCATATATTCTAATACCTCAGGTTCTTCAGAGCACAGTAGGTAGCTGATGTTATAGGGAACAGAGGCTTGAACAAGAAGGACAATGTCAAGAAAGGTCCCAAGAGAATTCACTGTCATATATGAACTTTTAAAATAAACTCAATTTAATCAAATAATAAACATATTGGAGATGGCATGAAGGTAAAGAAAATAGAAAAACAATCCACTGTCAAGAAATAAAAGCAATCAATAGAACCAAATTCAGTAATGACCCAGACTTTACAATAGGCAGAAAGGGACTTTACAATTACTGTAATTTACATGTTAAAGGCTTTCAAGGAAAATATAGAAAACTCCCAGGAACAGTTGGGGAATTTTAGCAGAAAAATGGAAATTCCAAGTAAGAGGAATTTCAAATGGAAATGCAAGAAATTTTCTTAAAAGTCAACAACAAAAACCATAATATCTGAGATAAAAAATTCCTTTAATGGTCTCCCCCACAGACCTGACACAGTTAAGCAAAGAATCAGTAAACTTAAAGATGGACCAAAAGTAATTATTCAAACTAAAGTATGAGAGAAAAAAGAATAGAACGAAAGGAGGAGGATAAGGGGAAAGAGAAATCATCCATCTAAGAGCTATGGAACACTCTCAAATCGTTTAACATACACGTAATTGGAGTCCCAGAAGGAGAAGAAAAAGTGAATGGAGAAGAAAAATATTTGAAGGGGCAGTAGTTGAAAAAGTTCTAAAAATAATAAAAGATATCAAGCCACAAATCTAAGACTCCCAGAGAAACTCGAGCAAGATAAAGACTTCCCAAAATAACTAAAACACAACAAAATAAAAATAAGCCACACACATATACCTAGATACATCAGAGTGAAATGACTAAAAATCAAAGATAAAGGGAAAATACTGAAAGTAGTGTGGGAGTGGGAACAGTTTACATAAAGAGGAAGAAAGATAAAAAGTATAGCACTTATCAGAAACTATCAAACCAGAAGACAATAGAATGGCATTTTTTTTAAAGACCGAAAGGAGGGAAAAAAACAAAGAAACCTGTAAACCCAGAAATCTATATTCCGGAGAAAGAGCTTTCAAAACTGAAGGTGAAATGAAGACTTTTTTTCAAAAAGAAGAAAAGCTGGGAGAATTAATTGCCAGTGGACCTTCAAGACCTATCAAAGGAAGGTCTTCAGACAGAAGGGATAGGATACTAGATGGAAATTTAACTTTACACAAAGAAATGAACAAAAAAGAAAGTTAAAAATGAAGGTAAACGTAAAGGACATTTTTCTTATTTTTAATCATTCTTAACGTATGAACCGGACTTAAAAATAAGTTGCTGTATTTGTCCACTTGAACCTCATTTATAGAAACTGAAGCTACTGTAAATATTTAATAGCTGTCTACTTTCTGCTTCTTAACAAGAGAAAAAACGTAATTTTTTGTTTTTCTTTTTTTCTTTTTTTCTTTTTTTTTTTTTAAGATTTTATTTATTTATTTCACAGAGGGAGAGAGATCACAAGGAGGCAGAGAGGCAGGCAGAGAGAGAGGGGGGAAGCAGGCTCCCCGCTGAGCAGGGAGCCCGATGCGGGCCTCGATCCCAGGACGCCGAGATCATGACCTGAGCCGAAAACAGAGGCTTTAACCCACTGAGCCACCCAGGCGCCCTTGTTTTTCTTTTTTTAAAGATTTTATTTACTTATTTGACAGAGAGAGAGAGAGTACAAGCAGGGGGGAGAAGCAGGTTCCCCACTGAGTGGGGAGCCCAAAATGGGGCTCCATCCCAGGACCCTGGGATCATGACCTGAGCCGAAAGCAGACACTTAACGACTGAGCCGCCCAGGTGCCCCAGAACGCTAGTTTTTAAATTTAATAGTGATACTTTCAAGGGTTGCCTTAATTCATTGCCTTTCTCAAAGCTTATGGAAACACTTATTACCCACTCACTAAATTACCCTTTTGCCAGCTAATTATATAATTTCAAACTGTAAATTACAGTACTTATTGAATAATAAAAGAAATTTCTTTAAAAAGCAAGTTATTTAATTTAAAACAATCAGAATATCACTGCTTTAAAGAAATCAGGTTACGGCTATTAAAAATAGTTCAAAAACTGCTCTATATTCAAGCCATAGTACTGTCTTCCTAAAAGATGTCACGCAACTTGTTCTTCCTCATAATTGATTAGCTACTCAGTTACAAAAGCTAAGAATTAAATGTCAAAATCTGAATCTATTATGAAATTATAGCATTATACAATGGTTTCAATTGTTATTACTTGTATGCCCTCAAGTATCTTAAATTATACATGTCATACTAAAAAAAAAAGTCAGTAACAGCATGTTTGTTTGAACCAGTCGCTGATCTAAAAAATCTTGTCAGCAATTGATAAAATGTTTCACAATCTCATGACACAATATTTCCAAGGGATATTGACACTGAACGCTGAAAAATGAACTTTTTACATCAACGAGCATAACTTACAAAGCAATTCTCCACGTAACAAACTCCTAAAGTTAAATCTAAAAACAGGACCAAATGAATGACAGATCAGAAAATAAAAGCACAACCAAGAAAATTTAGCAAGTAACACACACGCATGGTCAGAATGTCACACCTTGGATATCACTGACAGTAATCCTGAGGAAGCAGTTACACCACACACGGATAAACAAAACAAAATTACACAAAGACATAATTTCAGATACTGAATCCAGAGTTTGCTAAACCAAATTTTAAGAAGGCCCAATCCTAAGAGCTGTTAAATGGTGTCAAGAGAATAAGGATTTTCCAGGTCCTAAGCCTCACCTTATGAATCAGCCTATTAAAAATCTGAGGAAGCGACACTTAAAAAAGAAAAATTTAATTTTAAAGATTAAAGAGACAAGTTTATATGCAAATGGTAAGCGTTTTCCTTAACTCATAGTTAACTAAACTTTCCTCTCCGAACTTTCTAATTTCTAAATCAGCTTTCCCATAACATCAACATGAGAACGACTGGAATCAGATTGTATTACACACAAGGAACCCAAGCCTGGGAAACATGTGGCTTGTCTAACGTACAAACACCAATTAGTCACAGTCAAGGATAAAACTCAGTTTCTTCACCCATAAATGTAAGGATCCTATTGCTTCTTTAGACTCTTTATTAGCATACAAAAATCTGACAGAACCCCAAATTATTCTGGAGGGGAAAACTCCAATAACTGCACATTATCTAAGTGTTTACATAAATATTGTTAATGTTAAATCCTCCCACATACTTCAGATCTAATATAGCCAAGCCATCTCGAAATTTCAGACTATGATCATTTATAGGAATTATTCTCTACAGCTCATGGTTCGTATAAAGAAACATTAGTAAAATATTAAATAGATTAAAATATTAAAAATAGTAATAATTAATATTAAAATATAGTCACTTTTTAAAAACTGGGTTTGAGCACCCTCCTGGAAATGAGTTGTTTTTATTGAAAATTTAATAAGTCTTCAGTTATACCAAATTCTCCATATTGATTTGCTTTCTATATCACACCACAGCTAGAAATTGATCACAAAAAATTAATTTTTAAAAATTGGGTGTTCCCAAACCTCGAGTTCTCAATAACAAAACCACCCAGAGAATAGCTAAAAATGTCGTTTCATAGACCCTGTTCTCAAAAATCCTCCATAAATATGGACTGGGACCCTGGATCTGTACCTTTAACCCACCCAGGTGATGCTGATATGCCCCAAAGTTCAGAAACTATGTTGGATTAAAGTAATTGACGGTAGGGAATGGGAGAGGGGAGCAATTTTATCATGAAAATCCAGTTCCACAACACTGACAGAAACATCTTAGCTAGACATTGATATTTAAGGGTAGTATACAAGTATCCCCTGCTTTTCCAAAGCTCCTATTGTCTCACTCCTCTCTTACAAAAAGTCCTCCTGGATTATAGACCAAGATTTATAAGAACACACGCAACTGGACTCAGGTCAAAGTCTGGTTCTCCCTACTTGTCTGAAGTTTGGTGAAAAATCTCCTTAGCTAAGGTTACTGGAATTTGATAATCTAATGAGACCTTTTTCAAATGTTTCCACTGCCACTGTTTATACTATGATTAACTTTCCCTGCTAAAATAGCCACTGAAAGCACAATTAGCCTATCATACCTGATATAATCACATACATTTCATAAAGCAGTAAGTTACATCGCCACTTCAATTATAGGAAAAGAGATGCATGCCAAATGATTTGCACCACATCTGGCAAGTGGTAAATATTCAATGAACATAACTATTTTAGAATTTTGGTATTTGTTAGAATTTTTCATCTGATACTATGGTAAATTCAACATGAGAGTATACTCTCAGGGCTCTCTCCTTACATCTGACTTTTTTTTTTTAATTGAAGAACGGTTGACACATAATGTTAGTTTCAGATACAAAACATAGTGATTGGACAAGTCTATACATTGCACTATGCTCACTATTGCACTACTGTCTCCATACAACGCCATTACGATACCGTTGGCTATATTCCCTATCCTGTATCTTTTATCTGGGTGACCTATTCATTCAAAAACCAAACGCCTGAACAGACAGTGCTCAACAGCACTCGGAATCAGAGAAATACAAATCAAAACCACAGTGAGATACCACCTCACACCAGTCAGAATGGCTAAAATCAACAAGTCAGGAAATGACAGATGTTGGCGAGGATGCGGAGAAAGGGGAAACCTTCCTACACTGTTGGTGGNGGAGAAAGGGGAACCCTCCTACACTGTTGGTGGGAATGCAAACTGGTGCAGCCACTCTGGAAAACAGTATGGAGATTCCTCAAAAAGTTGAAAATAGAGCTACCCTACGACCCAGCAATCGCACTACTGGGTATTTATCCGAAAGATACAAAGGTAGTGATCCTCAGGGGCACATGCACCCGAATGTTTAAAGCAGCAATGTCCACAATAGCCAAACTATGGAAAGAACCTAGATGTCCATCAACAGATGAATGGATAAAGAAGATGTGGTATATATGTACAATGGAATACTATGCAGCTATCAAAAGAAACGAAATCTTGCCGTTTGCAACGACATGGATGGAACTGGAGGGTATTATGCTGAGCAAAATAAGTCAATCAGAGATAGACAATTATCATATGATCTCTCTGATATGAGGAACTTGAGGGTCAGGGTGGGGGCTTGTAGGGGGTAGGGAGGGAAAAATAATGAAACAGGATGGGATGGGGAAGGAGACAAACCATAAGAGACCCCTAATCTCACAAAGCAAACTGAGGGTTACTGGGGGGTGGGAGGGTAGGGATAGGGTGGATGGGTTATGGACCTTGGGGAGGGTTTGTGCTTTGGTGAGTGCTGTGAAAGGTGTAAGCCTGATGATTCACAGACCTGTACCCCTGGGGCAAATAATAAAAAAATAAATTATAAAAAAATAACCAGAGGCCTGTATTTCTTAATCCCCTTTACCTATTTTGCCCATCCCTCCATTTCCCTCCCCTCTGGCAACCATCAGATCGTTCTCTGTATTTACGGGTCTGTTCCTGCTTTTTATTTGTTGCTTTGTTTTGGTTTTAGATTCCACGTATAAGTACAATCATGTCTTTCTGACTTATCTGCTTGTTTCACTCAAGCAGATGTCCTCTAGGTCCATCTGCGTTGTCACAAATGGCAAGATCTCATCCTTTTTATTTTATGGCTAATATTACATTATATATATATACCATATCTTCTCTATTCATCAATCAATCTTGGTAGATTGTAACTTCTTGGCTATTGTCAATAATGCTGCAATAACAATAGGGCTGCGTGTATGTTTTGGAATTAGTGTTTTCATTTTCTTTGGGTAAATGCCCAGTAGTAGATCCACTAGATCATGATATTTCTATTTTTAATTTTTTGAGGAACCTTCATACTGTTTTCCATAGTGGCTGCACCAGTTTGCATCCCTACCAACAGTGTGTGAGGGTTCCTTTTTATTCACATCCTCAGCAACACTTGTTATTTCTTGTCGTTTTGATTCTAGCTGGTCTGACAGATACAGGTGATAAGTCGTTGCAGTTTTGATTTACATTTCCCTGAGAAGTGATGTTGAGCATCTTTTTGTGTCTGTTGGCCATCCATACGTGTTCCTTGGAAAAATGACTGTTTAGGTCCTCTGCCCATTTTTAATTAGATTATTCATTTTTGGTATTATTTATATTCCTTAGATATTTTGGATATTAATCCTTTAACAGATATACCATTTGCAAATACCTTCTCCCACTCGATACATTGCCTTTTTGTTTTGTTGATGGGTTTCCTTCGCTGCGCAGCAGCTTTTTATTTTGCTATAGTCCCAACGGTTTAATTTTGCTTTTGTTTCCCTCACCCAAGGAGGCAACTCTACAAAAATGCTGCTATGACTGATGTCAAAAAGATTACTGCTTCTGTTTTCTCCGGGAGTTTTGCAGTTGACGTCTAACTATTCTTAATCCCAAATTCCTTTCCTGGTTTCCCTGCCTCCTCCTCACCCCCGACTCGCCCTTCCTCTGCAGTTTAGGCATCCTTGCTACAAGACAAATACCTCTGGTTATTTTGACTCCTCTTCACAAATTACCTTACTTTTCTGGTCCTTCCTTTCAATCACCAAACAAAGCAAAGGTAAGTTTATATTAAGTCTATTCAAGCATCAAAATTACAGCTTCCATAGTCCTAAGACTTATCCAGAAATTGCTTTAAGAAATGTCATCTAGACCTCAGACTCACTACTGCCAGAGGACAGGCATGAATCACATGGATGCATGACTCAAAGATAATGAGATGGAGATTAAGGAAATAAGAACCTGTAGATGACAATTCTGGCTTATGAAAAACTACAGTAGCTTCATTCTCAGTAGGACATATAGGTAAAACTTCCAAAAAGTGAAAGCCTATAAAGTACAAATCATACCAGCGCTAGTTAATTGGCTCTGTAACACAGAAGAGTAAGGAATTTTTCACCTGTATTTCAGAAAAACCTCCTATAACAGAGGATTTAGAAAGAAGAACTTAATCTACTGGGAAGCTAGGGAGCAGGGTACCTCCAGAAAGCTGCACACTTTCCTGGGAGCATACTGCAGGAAGGTGTTGGCTATCCCAGGGTTGAGCATGGGCAATTCCAACCACATACAACATACAATGGATACAAACTTCCCACTTCCTCCCCCCACCCCCATCTTTCTTTCTTTCTTTCTTTTTTTTCTTCTGACAATCAATATTAACACTAAAGTAGCTTAGCAACGATAAAGTCTAGAAGGGAACTATCGTAGTCTGTATGTGCAACATAAAAATAAGCACATATATATTTTATACACGAAGACATCGAACCCTCATTCAAGTTTGAATTTCCAGCTTCTCAAAGTCTGTACCAACAGAAGAGGGGCACCTGCCCCACATCAGCAACACACTGAGAAAGGAGATGAGCCTGAGGCCAGCCAGTGCCCTTTTTCCCAGGGACCAATTATCCCTTTCCCAGTACCAGCCTCACTCTGTGTTTATCAACAGGTTTAGGGATCCTGGCTTTTTCTAAGTACAAAATTCTTCTCTGAATTCTTAGCAACCAAATTTGGGTCAGAACACAAAATTGGGAGCAAAAGTAGTTGAAGAAAATAAAACTAAAGCAAAGGAATATATTTCACAGTAGATTATTTTTTAAGTCAAATTACCCATAAAACTGAAAGAGTACATGCATACTGACTGTAATTTTAGATTGGGGGAGGGGATTTAGAACATATGGAGAGAAAGAAAAACTACTTCATAAAGGAAGGCATTTATCTCTACTTTAGTAAGCTGAAGAAGCGTATAACCTATACACCGTTAATAATTTTCGAATCCTGTGAATTACACGCTTTAGGAAGTGATGGATAGAGAACTTTAGCAATGGTGATTACCGGAAGAGATGGAATTTCCAGGTACTAATCTGTTCTATATGGAATCCCTATACCAGTGTCTTTAGGAAGGACAAAAAAAATAAATAGCAGACCAAACTTGGCAAGATTTCTAAAACTACATATATAGTTAACATGGATCACTAACTTTTATACAGGCAATAGCAACTCAAAATTTTGGGAAAGAATTATTATTCAATAATATCTTACATTTTCCAGTATTTTTTGTTTGCTGGACAAAAATTAGTTCCATTCACATGTTATTAGGCTTATTGGGGCAAATAATGCTAGGCTATTCTTAAGTATCTTAAGATTTATCACCAGACGTGCCTGAGTTAAGAATCTGTGTGGAATAAAATGAAAGGCACAGAACTAAGCATCAGGGAACATCGTCTCTAGGCCTGCCTCTGTCACCGCATAAATGATCCCAGCCATGTTACTTCAGTGATGTGATACATCAGTATTTCTAAAATGAAGTAGTCAAACTACATAACTTCTAATTCTAAAGCCTGTTCTAATTTCTAGTTATTTTCACTTTTTTGAAAAAGCATTTCTATCAAAGCAATACATACACAAGACGGTTTCCTAAAGGTTAGTGTCTAAGGGAAAAAAAAGTCAATATAAAAACTTCCCTACTTCACCTTTGTTTAGGATAAAATACAAAGAGAAGAATAAATAACACTTGTTATTTATGTTAGTGGAAAGAAAAAATAGAGATGAAAACACCCTCTCCTTTTGTTTAATTAACCAGAGTTCCTATTAACCGGGTTTCTGCAAATCCTTCAGTCATTCCGTAAATCCAAATTAGTTTGGTTCTACACTATGCTCCTTTCTACCTGTTTCATTTCTAATTTTATCATGATGACAAACATGTCTTCTGAGTTAATGTGTTATCATAATCTGAAAAAAGTTAATATATTTTCACTTATTAGCTATCAGAGCTGAGCAAGTTACTCTTAGCTTTAGTCTCTGAATCCATAAAGATAAATAATCTCTCTTAAGATTATTGAAAAGATCAAATACATGAAGGTATGAAAACCAGCACAGAAATGTGCATTTAGTAAGGTTTTGTGTAGTTTAAAGGTCCGATAACTAGCCATAAATGTGTTTTAAACAATTCACTCCCTAGTTAAGAGTATATTCACTCCAACTAATGCAACTAGAATGTTTAATGCAATTGTTAAGTATTACTTTAGAAATGCAATTCAATAAACACGTATTAAGTATTTATATGAGCAGGTAGAAAAATGCTAAAACTCCACAATTCCATTATTATGACAATGACCCACTCTCCAAAAGCTCAGTCTAGAGGAGACAAATAAAAATTATAATTGAACAAAATAATAATAAAAGCATGTACATGGAGCAGAAGTAGCAGGGTGAAGCAAGTAACTCATTCTGCCTAAAGAAAGAGGAAGAGCAGAAGCAGATGGCAAAGGGGAAAGAATACTTTTGCCGGCAAAGACGGGGATGGAAATCCTTGCTCGGCCATTTACTAGTGTTATGATTTGGGGTGACCGACTTTGCCTCTCTTCTCTGCAATTCTACTTTGAAAAGTTATTCTTAAGATCAGAAATAATATATGTAAAGTGTCTGCTACATAGCAGGCACTCATTAAGAAGTGGCGGTAGTCTTGTCTTAGGAGGTGTGTGTTTGTTTTGAATAGACCAAATTCTAAATGGCACTGTGGCGAGTATCTCTTGACTAATGACCAAGCTGCATTTGGGATCACTAAGGTCACGAGGATGAGAAGGCCACAGTGAACCACATCACATCAAATGTTACCACTTCCAGAATCCACTTTTGTAGAAGTGGATTCCTAACATGTGGTACACTCACCTGCTGGTGAAGCGTATTTCTCACCTACATCTTCCTCCATGCCGACCCCGACAAATAGCATTTTGCATAGTCAGCACTGTTATTTCCTAGAAGCGGCCCCCATGTTGCTCAGTCCCACCTGAGGAACTACTTTTGGATGTTCAGCATATCTTTTACTAAATGGTGAAGTCTGATGACCAACTGACGATTATTAAGATTATATTAAGAGATAATGAGAGCTAACCCTGGGTTGAAACTACTATTACCAGCCTACTGATTGACTCATAGAACTGTAAGCCACTATAATAATTGAAATCCTAAGGTGAATATTTTAGAAATATTGTTAAATCTAGCGAAGTGGTAAGTTACATTTACACTTCTCTAGGGCTCCCCAAACTAATTTTCTCTAAATAAATGATGAGCTAAGCCAGTCCTTAGCAAATACAAATATATATTAAGTTCTTACTTTTCACTTTACTCCTACAAACACTATTGATACAACATTTGAAATATGAATAGTAGATAAATACAAGCAAAGCCAGAAGTAAGATAACGTAGGCTATCTCCAAATTCAACTGAATCATGAAATAGTCTTCATGCCAATGTAGTTTTTTTAGAAATAAAAACATGTTCCTGACCCTCAACCATCATGTAATGTCAGTTTGCTACAAGTTAAATAACCACAGATTAAAAGTGAGGACACCACGAATCAATTCAGAATCTATGTTAATTTTATAGTTGCCGCATTCAAGAAAATCAGTGTCTTTAAATTCATTCTACGGTATAAAATTTCATAAAATTTTTCTCTGCAGATATCTGAATTCCATATTATGCCAGATTTTATAATAAATATATACACGTTACTGTGTTATAAATGACACTGTATATTTGTCATATATATAATACCCATGTATATGTAATCTGTCAGGACAGGTTATATTTGTAAAATACTCTTCACACTTAAACAGTTTGACATAATGTATTTTAATGTTCCTACCAAAATTAGCTTTATATGTTTGCAAGAATTAAATCCTGAATATGTTGTTAAGTTTTTGCCCTGAGAAGCAGAGACCGAGGATTCACCAAATTGCAACTGAATCTCTTTCTTCTAACCACTCATCTTTAAAGAGTATTTTTTAAATGCAGAACTCAGAGTGAAAGAATTTCCACATTAACAAACGTAGAAGTTTCTTCACAAACCAAACCTACAAATTCAATAAAAATGAGTATTACTGCTCACTTTTACAACTAAAATTGAGGTTAATTATTATAATGTAGTTAAGTCTAATTCCCTCTTGACAGCCTTGACGAATGAAGGGAAATGCAAAAAAAAAAAAAAATCAAATGTCACAGAAGCGGCAGCTTGAGGCCAGAGGGAGAGACAGACAGACAAAAGGAAATAAGAGGAAGAAAATATATGGTTAAAGCTGAAATGCTTGGAATGCCTTGGCCCAAGCCCCTTGCCCACTATAACCTACTTCCTCAGTCATCTTTAGAGAAACAACAATTTAACAGGTGAAGCAAACTGATCATTGCGGACAGAGAATTTAAGTCCTGCACCCGGTTTGAGATTTGCCTGAAAGAAGAGGATCTAAGCTGCAAGAAGCGGGGTGTATGTGTGTCTGTGTGTGTGCGCGCTGGCGGGGTTGGGGGGCGGGTAAACCAACGCTAACTGTGCCCGAGTCTCAGCACTAACGCTATCCCGCGCGTACTACACCAGGCACCACCGTCGGGAGCCCCCTCCCCGCGCCGGGCGGGAGGCGGGGGTCGTGGGTCCTCCGCCCGCGATCAGGCCCCTCGGAGCGCCCGAGGAGTGGGGTCGGGCGTCGGCGCCCCGGGGACCCGCGCGGAGTGCACCCCGTTAACACCTTCCTGGCCAGGACCTGGGACCGCCAGCCGGCCCGCGGGGCGCGCACGGGGGTGGGGCGGCAGGAGCGCGGCCCCTCCTCGCGGGCCGGGGGGGGGGGGGGGAGAGAAAGGAGGCAGGGGGCGGCACCGCATCC
>LNAC01000673.1:848955-859842 GCA_002007465.1 Ailurus styani | reverse complement strand
CCGCCCCCTCCACCCGCGGCCGCCGGCGGGCCGCTCGTGCGCGCGCGCACGGGTCCCCACCTCCCCCGCGGTCCCCGGAGCCGCTGCGCATGCTCACTCTCCCCCTCCCCTCGACCCGCCGCCCTCCGACAGCCCGCCGGCCCCCAAAGCCCTCCTCCTCCCCCTCCCCGCGCGCGCGAGCTCGCGTGGCTGACGGCGCCGAGCGTCCGCCCGCAGTGGGGCGGAGGGAAGCGCGGCCTACGTCACTAGCGCCACCGCCCGGCCCCGCTGCTGATTGGGTGCCTCCAAGGGAACCACCTCCACTCCCTCCCCGCCCCCAGGCCCGGGCGCGCGCCTGGCGAGAGCTGGAGTCCTGCCCCGGGCGGAGCTGGGGGCGGAGATGCAGGACCGTGAGCGTGAGGGGCAGCCCGGACCCAGCTGGTGGGAAGCGGGGGCTGCTCAGGCACGTGTGATGGGTTCTGTGGCATTACCGATCTTTGACCTTAAAATGCTTTGGATGAAGATGTTTGCGTGCAAGTTTGTTTTTTTTTCTTTTAAGGGTGTAAATATCTCAGCATTTTAGATATATTAATTTGCGGTGGTTTTTTTTTTTTTTTGAGTAAGTCAGCTGATCTGGCTAGGTCACCACCTGCAGAATGTATTTTTAAGCCGCTAAAACAGAAATAGACCCGCTTTATCATTCATCCAGTTCTTCCCGCTTCAAGAACTTGGGCCTCCCGTGGCTCTAGCATCTGAAATCACCTATTGACACAGGGATCGGCAGGTGTCCTACTCCTGAATGCCACCCTCTGGTCTCGCTCTCTTTTCGTTGCGATATTCTTTTTATCTAAATTATGAGAGCCTCCTTCCCCCCCCCCACCCCCGCCCACGACTGAAACTATACTCTCTTCCCATGGCTTGCTGCCTTTCTCTGTGTCCAACATTCGCCCGAGGAGCTAAGTTACAACCACAGCAAATTAAACTCCTCCTTGAAGGATGAAACCTTTTAATTTGAAAAATTAAAGCTAAAATTTGGCGATAACACAAATATGCACTAGGCAGCCCCCTCCTCCTCTCCAGCCTTTTTCAACCCCTCTGCTTTCTGGAAAAGAAAATCTACAAAGAGAAGTTAAGAAGTTCATGTTTTAGCTAAATCACCAAGTATATTTGGCCAAAGCACAAAAGGATTGAATCGCCTGTAAAACAGTGGTCTTGGTGACCACTTTAAAAATAATTTTATATGTATGTATAAAATTTTATATGTATATGTTGTACATATGTATGTATTATCTGTTTGATATCACAACACAGGAAAGGGAAATTGTTGCATCTTTAATAGGAATTGAGCCAAAACTCATAATGCAGAGTTTATCTTCTTCTTACAGTTTAGAAGTATTAGATCTTAATTAATTTAAGATTGTACACTATCAGGCTTAAAAGAGGCTTTAATAATTTTCTAATTCATTTTATTTTACGGGTAGAAAATTAATCCTGCAGAATTAAGTGATTGAACAGAGGTGACACCACTTGAAAGCCCAGTGTCTGAATTCCTAGTCCATGCATTCTTTCTTGCAAATGATACTATCTTTCTCACCTCACTGATTAACTCCAAAATTTAAGGTTCTGAATGGGGAAGTGCAGGTTACTTAATGGCAGCATTAAGATACTTGACAGTATTTGGTTAGTGGTATTAGAGAACGTGAGCACATCCCATGATGAAAGGTTTATAGAAACAGCTCCATTAAACTCTCACATCAGGAACTTTTAGTCAGTTTACATGGAATCAATTCGGGTTTTTTTGGTTACACACTATTATTTAAACATGGTAGCATACATTTAAAACACTCAGGTCCTGCAGCAGTGCCTAGCACATGATATTCAATAAATATTAGCTGAGTGAATAATTGAATGAACTTCATAGGAAAGTCAGCATTTTTCTTGTTTTGCATAATTTTTAAACTAAATCTAAACTTCAGGAAATGAGAAAGTAAGACAATGAAGCCTCAAGTCGATCTGCGCTTTGATAACCTGACGATTTTCTCCCTCCTTTTCAGTTCAATTTACTAAGCATTTATTCAGCTCCTACTATCCATAATGTTCCATGTTAGGCATCATCTATAGGATTTGAAAATGTGTATCGTCCCTACTCTCTAGACTAATGTATTGCATTTAATCTGTCTTTGCCTTGATAAAGCTAATGATACCCACCGTGTGGTAGCCTATAGTCTTAAGAGAACTGAACATTTTCCCAATAGCCAGAGTTATGAAACTCCAAATTGAATTAATGCAAATAGAAGTCGCATGCGTAACTTCTTTCCTTGCAGATTTTTGATATTGAATTAATGTAGCAATCAAGGAATGGCTTAGTCACACTGCAGAAGTCAGGAAATGCCTCAAATGCATCCTAGAGGTGTCTTTCAATCTTGTGCCCTTGTGCCCAGTTCACAAACAGTTCCTGGTTTTTTTTTTTATTTGCAAGTGAAGGGACATCCCTAAGTCTTAGGCATCTTATTAATTGTCCAGAGAGGGCCCGGAAGAAAGCTTTCAAAATCAATTGGAATATAAAATGATATTGGTCCTTTGAGAAAAACATTAACGAAGGAGAATTTTTTCCTTCACCTTACTATCTTCCTCTCTTGCTCTACTGTACTCCAGCATAGAGCCATATTGTCTAGGCAATCTAATTTCATCTTGCATGGTTCTAACCCTTGAGTGGTGGAATAGGTTCAATAGATTGATTATCTGAAAAATATAGTTTGAACACTGGCTGTAACACTTACTAGCTTTAAAATGGGAATAAGAATAGTTATCTCTCTCTTCAAATGTTTGATGTCCTCTAAGAAATAGTAATAATGAACGCAATCTCCTCCCTCACATCAGGCCTTGTGTCAAATACTATAGATTTAATTTTCGCAAGGATGAATTAAAATTTCACAACACTATATTAAACTATTTTGTTTAAAAAGTTGTCCAAATCTTCTTTGTATACACACACACACACACACACACACACACACACACACACAGTGAGAGAGCACTGTTGGTTGTTTTCTGAAGAAAATAAATTCAGTTGAAAGAAATGACAGAAGTGAAAAGAAGCGAGAGTCATATATATCATTCTAATATAGCTATGGCACCAAAATTTACATGTTGTAATGTTTCTCAGAACACCTATTACAGTGAAGAGACATTTCTATCACAGTAAATCAGAGAAACAAGGTAAACCGTATTTCCTTCTCTAAAAGTTGTAGTTCTCAAAACAATGTTGCAAAATGACATTGTGGAAATTCACAACCTAAATATAGCCTACCTACCACAATTAGAATCATTCCACTTTGCCCGCCTTGGGAATTTAAAAAGCTGAAATTTCTGTGACCAGGAAATAGAAAGGTGTGTCCTACTGTATCGCCCCAATATGGCACACTTAGGATGCCAAGCTACCATTATGGAGCTGCCCAGAAAAGGAAGAACTTCTCCACATTGGCAATGGGATATGACGTCCATCCACAGTCATGAAGAGGCAGGGCCGTGTGTGAGATGAAAGGACAACTAGATAACCACCAGTGCCTCCAGCTCCAGTTTCCATCTCATTTTTGTGCCCTCCCTCTACCTGTGTATTCAAACCACCTTATTTATTATCCCAAGTCTTAAAAAGAGAGAATACATAATGATACTTGGACTCCAAATATTCATATTTTGAAGTCTAAATGTGAGCATAAGAAGAAAAATGCTGCTAAAATCACATGCACACAAAATCCTGCATTTGCAACATACAAGACTCAGTTTTCACCCTGAAAACCAATGTCTGCAACCTGCCTTGCATCCACCCTGGTCATATTATAGATGGAAGGCCAAATATAAAACATAAAATAGCCTGTTGACTGAACAGCACCTATAGATTTGTGATACCTAATCCTCACTGCATTCAGTTCTTAAATTATTTCACTGTTGAGCTAAACATCAGCAAACATTATATGCCAAGAACTAAATGGTGAAAATCACATTTCACTATATTTTAATTAATGTTTTTCTGATTTCGAGTGAGGTTACACATTTTTACATGCATACAGGAACATTTGGATTACCTTTTCTAGGGAATTTTGCCCATTTTTCTTTTGGGTATTTTATCTTTTAAAAGTAACATGTAAGAGCTTTTAGATATTTAACCACGCACCATTTGTGATATGCATTGCATTTATCTTTTCCATAAACTTTGTCCATTGGCTTTTAATTTTAATAAAATCCTCTTGTCATACAGGAATTTCTGATATTTACATTGTCGGGCTTTCCTTTTATGGTATCTGAGTCTTCAGCCATGATTTAGAAAGTCTTCCTCTCTCTCAGATTTGATTTTTAAAGTCTTATACGTTTTCTAAAAATTTTATGAGTGCTTTTGTTTATAACTTTGGTCCACTTGGAATTTTTTTAATGTAAGGAGTTTGGCAGAGATCCAATTTTTTTTTAAGATGGTCACTCGGTTGTCCTAAAACAACCTAATCTGTCCTAATCCGTCATTTTCCCACCTAAATGGCTAAAATATCTAACCACCTAAAATACCAGCTATTTCATGTACAAAATTCTTTATATACTTGGATCTATTTTCAGGCTTTCATTTCTGTTCCATCTATCTGTCTGTTCATGAGTCAGTATTACACTGTTATTTTAACTGTAAAATATGGTTTAATATCTAAATTCCCTCTTGTTTATTCTTCATTTTCAAACTTTTTTCTGATTAATCTTGAATGTGTATTATCCCAGAGAAACTTTAAAATCAGCTTCCTAATTCTAAAAATACTACTGGTTATATTTTTAGTGGAATCGTGTTAAATTTATAAATAAGTTTAGGGGAAATTGAGAAACCTTCCTCTCTTATTTTAAGAATTTTGATTTTAAACGTTGTTGAATATGTCTGTTTAATATCTGTAGATATGACCATGTGATTCTTCCTTTGGTCCTCCATACCTGGTGAATTATATCAATACATTTCTTAATGCATTCTCTTTGAATTCTTAGGACTAATGCCACTTGGTCATGATCTGTCATTCTTTTAATATGCTACTCAATTCTGTATCTTAATTTTTTATTAAAAGTGTGCCATCGAGTGTACCTGGTTGGCTCAATCAGTAGACCATATGACTCTTGATTACAGGGTTGTAGTTCAAGCCCCACATTTGGTGTAGAGATTACTTAAAAATAAAATCTTCAAGAGGGCGCCTGGGTGGCTCAGTGGGTTAATGCCTCTGCTTTCAGCTCAGGTCATGATCTCAGGGTCCTGGGATTGAGGCCCGCATCGGGCTCCCTGGTCAGCGGGGAGCCTGCTTCCCCCTCTCTCTCTCTGCCTGCCTCTCTGCCTCCTTGTGATCTCTCTCCCTCTGTGAAATAAATAAATAAAATCTTTAAAAAAAAAATCTTCAAGAAAGGGGTGGGGGCAGCACCTGGGTAGCTCATTTGGTTAAACATCTGATTCTTGATTTCAGCTCAGGTCATGATCTTAGGGTCATGAGATCTGGGCTCACATTGGGCTCTGCGCTAGGTGTGGAGCTAGAATTCTCTCCCTCTCCCTCTGCTCCTCAACCCCCACCCCGTGCTCTTTCTCTCTCTCCCTAAAATATTAAAAAATAAAAAACTTTAAAAATTGAAAAAAAAATTGTGCCATTAATATTATAAGTGAGATTGATCTGCAGTTCTCTGTATAAAGACAAGTTTAATTTAGGGGTTTTTTTTCTAACTAATTTGTATTGAATTTATATAAAATAATTAGGAGCTCTCCTTATTTGGGTTTCTCTCTTCCTTAAAGGTTTGGAGGAACTCAGCTGTAAAACTGGTGTTGATGCTTTGGGGGAAACAGTTCTTTGTCAACTTTTTCTATTTAATATTTTTTTTCCCTGTGGCAATCAATCCATGTGGATATGTTTTTCTCGATTCCTTTTTATAATTTTTTTCATTCTGACCTATTTTTGGCTCTGACACCATTTTAAAAAATAATTTTCATTGTTAACCAATGCCTCCTGTAATTCTTTTAACTTCTCCAACACATTGCTTATTTTGTGAATTTACACATTCTTTCATTTTATCTTAATTATATTTGCTGATGATTTTATATTTATCCCAATTAACTAGGTCTTAAGATATTTATCAGTATTCCATGTGTCCATATATTCATTCACTTTTTTTACTTTTATCATTATCAGTTTTCTTCTGCTTTCCTTTGTATCATTTTGTTATTTTCTATTAGTTTAAAGGTGGCTGTTTGATTCATTTACTTTTTTCTTGTTTCTTACTAAGTACGTAAGTTTGAGTGTTCACTGAGTGCTACTTCAGTTCTATCCTAGAGCTTTTGAAACATACTGTTCCATTAACATTTTCTATTATTACCTTCCAAAAATTCTGCCCTTGTAATTTTGATTTCTACTTTAAAATTATTTCAAAGAGATAATGTAATTTTTGGCTTTAGGGGAGGAGGTTTTCTATGTACTAGCCATTCATAATGCAATTGCGGTCTGGCCAAAGAATGTTATCTATACGATTTCTACTTTGGGAAGTTTATTAACATCTTCTTTGTGGCCCAGTATATGGTTAACTTTAGTGGGTGAGAATGCACACACAAAAAAGGTGTATTCTATTTTTAGGAAATTGCGGTATCCGTGAAGATCTACCGTATTTACCTGTTACCAACAATTTTCCAAATCTTACTTATTTTTACCTACTAGATCTCCGTAGGCTATATATTAGGATTCACTAGCCCACGCTACACAATGAGCAAACTCAGAATTTCATTGGCTTAAACAGCACATCTCATTTCTTGCTTGTCGTGCAGGAGGACTACAGATCAGTTGCTGTTCCTCTGCAATCTGCTTGCCTGGGCTCAGTTCAGCTCCAGGTCTATTCATTTCAGATATATGGTTGGAGGAGGAGCCACTGTCCAAGTTCATGCTGTTCTCATGGTCTAGGGCCAGAAGTAGGGTCACAGAGAAGGTCACAGAGAAGAGTAGGGTCACAGTGCAGGACCCTTGCCTGCAAATTTCAAGAGGACTCCCAAAACTCAGAGATCAATATAAATCATGTTCTCGTGCAATAGTTTAAAAGATCAATATTAATACAAAAATCCACGATGAACATAATATCAAAAATTTTAAATAAAAACAGAATCTGACCCTGCACTTGCATAACCCTACCTCACCCACCTCACCTCCAAGACCAGTCCTGGCAGGAACAAGAGAGGAGCACCAAGCTAAGCAGATGCATTTAAAGTTTATGAGCAGATATGATCCATGTCACATAGACTCACATTCTTTTGGCCAAAGCAGGTTACATGATTCAGACCAAAAGGAATAGGAAGAAGAAGTATATTCCACCTACAAGGAAGGAAGAAAAGGATGTGTGCATGGAGGCAACAAATAATGTGAACAGATGATACAGTCCAAAACAGGCTGAGTGAGGTCAGGCTCCTACAAATGATTTGTGTGTTAAGGTGGCCGGTGACATGGGCAGCAAAGAATTGCACCAAGAGTAGAGCAACAAGCAGGACAGAGTTTATTCGCTCTCCAAGGGAAAAGAGGGGCCAGACACTAAGAGCGATGACAACCCCAAGTTTCCGTCAGGGAATTCAAGGACGTGAGAGGGTTGTAGCTGTGCCCATATGGGAGGGCGTGTGGGGAAGAGGTCAAGGCTTGACCAGGGAGAGCAGGAGGGGACAGGTTTCAGAAAGGGCTCCGTCCAGGGCTCGTCCAGCATGTGGGTTGTGGTCCAGCTAAAGAAGAATATGTTTGGTAGTTGTGGTCTATCTTCTGAGGATGTGGAGCACCACGACCTAGAAAAACAAAGAGTTAGGGCCAACTACAGACACCTGTGAGATTTGTCTGTAAGCTTGGCTGGGGAGGGGACTTTGAATAAAACCCTTTCAATATGGCTGCCTATTTCTCCTATTTTTGTAGTTTGGGCTTTATGAGTTTTTATTGTATACTTTTCAGTGAACAGATTTTCAAGTATATTAGAGTTTAATTATGATTTTTACTCTTGTGAAAACTAATAAAGGGAAACCTCACTAAAATGGAGTCCGGAGGTTGGACGACCAGAGCGCTCGGGCCCTACCACCTGCTCTCAGTTGCAAATCTGACAGGAAGAGACAGACTTTGCTCATGGATCCTACTCGATTACCCCAGCAGGAGGAAGAAAGGTTTTCCTCCTTTCCGGGCAACAGCCCAGCCAGTGAGAGCTGGTCACACCTCAGCCAATGAGGAGCCACGATGCTTCCAATGCCCAGTTTACTCCAATGGGCTTTTTCTTTGTATCAGCCTCCCAATTTCCCCCTCTCCTCTGTAAAGAACACCCCTCTGCTTCCTTCAGTGGACTTGCCTTTGTGTTTTGCCTCGGTTTGCTTCTCCAGGACTGTAATTCTCTGCTATTCCCAAATAAACCCATTTTTGCTGGTAAGATAACTAGCAGTTTTATTATTAAGTTTAACACCTTTCAATTTAAAATGTCTTCATTTGGGGTTCCTGGGTGGCTCAGGAGGTTAAGTGTCTGCCTTCAGCTCAGGTCATGCTCCCAGGGTCCTGGGATCGAGCCCCGCATCTGGCTCTCCGCTCAGCAAGGAGTCTGCTTCTCCCTCCTCCTCTATCTGCTGCTCTGCCTGCTTCTGCTTTTTGTCAAATAAATAAAGACAATCTTAAAATAATAATAATAAAAAGTCTTCATTTGTATTAGAGAAGTTTTTAACATTTAACTTAATCTTGTCTAATGTTAAGGTCATGAATTTAAAGGGAATGTCCTCATTTGTGTTTGCCAAGCATAACTTTGTCCATTCTTTTTTCAACCTTCCTGAATAACTTTGTTCTAGTGGTTCTGTTGTTGAGTTTGACTTTGTGATGCATCATGGGACTATTTTAATAGAAAATTTGAAACCATTTCCATTTGTTGATATAAAAGGTATGTGGTATTAGTTGTATCATAGTTATATTATTCTTTTTATTTGTGTTGCTTTTTAAAAGAGGTATTTAATTAGTATGGTTTGGCCTTTATGCATTTCTTATCATTTAAAATAGTAGGTTCTGTTTTTATTTCTTATTGTAATCTCTATCACCATCACTAACATACACATCATCCTCTGTTTAGAATATGTTTCCTGACCCACTCTAAGCAATCCTAAAGTTACTTACTCCCACATCCTCACATCTGTTTTTCCTCCTCTTCCCTATCAGATTATAATAGATTATGTATTTTTTCTTCTCTTTACTTCTACTGCTAACCTACATGGGTCTAGTTTGACTGTTTTTCCAGATATGAACATTTAATGTTAGGCAAATTGCTTAACCTGTCTAATCTCCAATTTCCTCCTATAATGGGAAACACACACACACACACACACACACACACACACAATTCACTTATATATTATGTATTTTATTTTAACACTTCCTAGAGCTAATGTGAGGGTCAGACAAGTACTCAGAATGGAGTCTGGGAGCTAGAAACATTTAATCAAAGCTAGCTTTTATTATTGCTTTATTTAAATATTAATAGATTTTTATAAAACTATATGGAAATGCCAACTTTCTGAACAATATTTCTTCTAAAGAATATACAAAAAGGACTTGCAAGGAATTGCAGGCAGGCATCTACCTTTATTTCTCCTCACCCCCCCTTTTCTTAAGATTTAATTTTTTTTTTTTGAGAAATAGCACACATGAATTGGATGGAGGGGCAGAAGGAGAGGGAGAAGCAGACTCCCCGCTGAGCAGGGAGCCTGATTTGGGGTTCCATTCCAACATTTGGGGATCATAACCTGAGCTGAAAGCAGACCCTAAAGTGACTGAGCCACCCAGCACCCCAACCCCTTTTTTAGACATAATACAACCCCATGGTTGAAAAACTCTCACCTAGACCATAGACTCTCACCCAGACCAGCTTTCTTCCCCCATTCCAAATGCCTAATTCTTTATATCACATACAGAATGAACATTACCCCACCACTCCAGTCCATGTTAAATTTCCATCCAGTTAAGTTACATAACCAATCTATCATAGGCTGAAGTCAACTGGAAATATCTTGTCACATTAAAGTAAAACTCAGAACATAAGTTTTTCAGTGGCAATTTTTTATGCCATCTTAGATAATATTTTTTTCAAGCTCATATAGTAAATATCTGGGTAACTGGGAATATAATGAAAATATTGGGCCCATTGTTAGAGTACAACCTTGAACTCAAGTTAATAATTTCCATCATTTTTCTTTCCTTATCCTAATCATACATGTTTTTTTAAATTTTATTATTATTCTTTGCCCAAGGGGTACAGGTCTGTGAATCATCAGGCTTACATCTTTCACAGCATTCACCAAAGCACAAACCCTCCCCAATGTCCATAACCCATCCACCCTATCCCTACCTTCCCACCCCCCAGTAACCCTCAGTTTGTTTTGTGAGATTAGGAGTCTCTTATGGTTTGTCTCCTTCCCCATCCCACCTTGTTTCATTATTTTTCCCTCCCTACCCCCCACGATCCCCCACCCTGCCCCTCAAGTTCNATGTATATATATGTATATATATGTATATATATATATATATATATATATACATACCACTTCTTCTTTATCCATTCATCTGTTGATGGACATCTAGGTTCTTTCCATAGTTTGGCTATTGTGGACATTGCTGCTATAAACATTCGGGTGCATGTGCCCCTGAGGATCACTACCTTTGTGTCTTTAGGGTAAATACCCAGTAGTGCGAATGCTGGGTCGTATGGTAGCTCCATTTTCAACTTTTTGAGGAATCTCCATACTGTTTTCCAGAGTGGCTGCACCAGCTTGCATTCCCACCAACAGTGTAGGAGGGTTCCCCTTTCTCCGCAACCTCGCCAACATCTGTCATTTCCTGACTTGTTGATTTTAGCCATTCTGACTGGTGT
>LNAC01000673.1:789033-847868 GCA_002007465.1 Ailurus styani | reverse complement strand
GGTTGAGGTCGAAGAGGTTGCTGCCTGTGTTCTCCTCAAGGATTTTGATGGATTCCTTTCTCACATTGAGGTCTTTTATCCATTTTGAGTCTATTTTTGTGTGTGGTGTAAGGAAATGATCCAGTTTCATTTTTCTGCATGTGGCTGACCAGTTTTCCCAACACCATTTGTTGAAGAGACTGTCTTTTTCCCACTGGACATTCTTTCCTGCTTTGTCGAAGATTAGTTGACCATAGAGTTGAGGGTCCATTTTTGGGTTCTCTATTCTGTTCCACTGATCTATGTGTCTGTTTTTGTGCCAGTACCATACTGTCTTGATGATGACAGCTTTGTAATAGAGCTTGAAATCTGGAATTGTGATGCCGCCAACTTTGCTTTTTTTTTTTTTTAACATTCCTTTGGCTATTCGGGGATCATATATGGTTTTTAAGAAGAAGCTGTTATTTCTACCTTTGAAGACTTCAGCATCGATTTAAGGAAGAACAGAACATACATTAGAAACAATAAAGAAACAGATAAAAGACAACTAGAGACTGAGCATACACTAACATTATATATGAAATATACATGTGTGACATGTATTATCCATGTATATGTAACATACAAATTATTTATGTATATATGCATGTATGTGTATATTATATATGTATTGTATGTAATATGTACGTATAAAATACATATATGTATTACATATTATATAAATAATATACATTATATACTTCCCTATATTACACTATACATGCATGCACTCAGTAAAATAATTACATATATAAACAATGTAAGTGTACCTATAGCTATACTACATAATCCATAAGTACTGAAAGAATTATAAAGATAGGTTACATTGGAGCTGTCTTCACAGCCAAAATCATGTGACTCAATTCCAAATTTGAGAAAAGGTTGTACCAACTAGAGGACTCAGCTCCCTGTCTTAATTTGTCATTCCCAAAGACCAAAGGAATACAAGACAGTGTGTTCAAATAAAATTATCAGATACCGATTGAGCAAGGCATTGAGTTTGGGCGACGGTTGAAGTGGCACCTCTCAGAATTAGGCCAAGGGTGCTGTACAGCAAGGAAGTTGCACAATAAAATGCAACTCCTCTCTGCAACCAGGGAGCATTTCTTGTTTCTCAGAGTCTGGCTTCCACGGGAACCTCCCCTTTAATTCAACCTCCTTTTATTTGTCCTGGATTTCTAAGCTCAAAGTTTAGTATTTTATTGTGAAATATGATACATAAAATACAGAAGGATGAATAAACACATTAATTTACTCCTTACTCCAGGGTGAGGATCAGCAGTGAAAAATTTGTGGTCCATGTGTCCTAAGAGACCCACTTAAAAGGATCACATTTTAAATAGAGTGACTGTTTTGTAATGATTTTTTTTGAGGGGGGTCTGGAAACTCTGGGGAAATTACTTAAAGTGGGCACAAATTAGAGACCATTTTTCCTTTCGCTTGTCCTTCTTCCTTTCCGAAAGTCTGAACATGTGAATAGATTATTAAGCATTTTGAAATCATTATTTATTCCTTACTAGTCTTTGTGAGCCTTTGAAAAACAAGGCCATTTCCTTCTCATGCATACTGAGGCCTAAGAGATGAGGAAGGAAAAAAAATGCATGTATTGAAATTGGTCACTTACTTTGAATTCATTGAGTTGAACTCAATTAGAAATGCATCCTTGAAAATGTCATCATTGCTTCAGGAAGAGTAAGCAGTCAGGGCTAACTATTTAAGTATCTGGAAACAGATTGTTCTATAATATATGCTTTTAAAAAGTTCTGTTAAGAAGTTTTCCTGGATTGAAGTCAAGCATTTATGCGAATAAGGTTGCTTTTCTATTTGAAATCAGATTCTTTTCTTTGGACAATTGGACATTTAAGGCTAACTTCAATAAATAGTATGCTTTTTAAAAACGCTATCAATGCTACTAATGTTTATCACTTGAGGGTGGATTTGTCATTTGGAAATAGTCATAAGTTGCTTGATGTAATACCAGTTGAGTGATCAGCCTGGGAAAATATTTCTTTTGATCAAAAATGAGGTGTAACATTTTTTCATGTGTCTGTTGGCAATCTCTATGCCTTCTTTGGAGAAATGTCTGTTCATGTCTTCTGCCCATTTCTTGATTGGCTTATTTATTCTTTGGGTGTTGATTTTGAGATGTTCTTTATAGATTTTGGATACTAGCCCTCACTTAGCATCAGGAAAATACAAATCAAAACCACACTGAGATACCACCTCACACCAGTCAGAATGGCTAAAATTAACAGGTCAGGAAACAGCAGATGTTGGAAAGGATGCAGAGAAAGGGGAACCCTCTTACACTGATAGTAGGAATGCAAGCTGATGCAGCCAATCTCGAAAAAAGTATGGAGGTTCCTCAAAAAGTTAAAAATAGAGCTACCCTACAACCCAACAATTGCACTACTAGGTATTTATCTGGATAATACAAATATAGTGATTCAAAGGGGCCCCTGTACCCCAAAGTTTGTAGCAGCAATGTCCACAATAGCTAAACTATGGAAAGTGCCCAGATGTCCATTGACAGATGAATGGATAAGGAAGAAGTGGTTTATGTATACAATGGAATATTACTAGCCATCAAAAAGAAAAACCTTGCCATTTGCAATGATGTGGATGGAACTAGAAGGTACTATGTTAAGCAAAATAAGTCAACTGGAGAAAGATAATTATCCTATGATTTCACTCATATGTGGAATTTAAGACACAAAACAGATGATCATAGGGGAAGGAAGGAAAAAATAAAATAAGATGAAATCAGGGAGGGAGACAAACCATAAGAGACTCTTAACTATAGGAAACAAACAGGTTTGCTTGGGGGAGTGGGGTGGGGGGATGGGGTACCTGGGTGATGGGCATTAAGGAGGCATGGGATGTACTGAGCACTGGGTGTTATATAAGACTGGTGCATCACTGACCACTACCTCTGAAGCTAATAATATACTATATGTTAATTAATTGAATGTAAGTTTAAAAAAGTATGTGTAACATAAGTGGTGAAACCTTCGTCTCCATAGTTCATAACTTGGTTTGAAAGAAAATTAAAAAGTATTTGAAGTAATGGCAACATCATTAGAATAAGAATCTAACCTTCCAGAGTGTCTTCTCTGAAGGGTACTATCAATGACAGTAAATCTCTGAAGTATGTAACTTATAAGATATTATTGAAAGAAATTGAAGAAGACACAAATAAATGGGAAGATATTCCATGCTCATGGATCAAAAGACTATTGTTGAAATATTCATACTACCCAAAGCAATCTACAGATGCAAGGTAATCCCTATCAAAATTCCAATGGCATTTTTCACAAATCACCCTAAAATTTGTACAGATCCACAAAGGACTCTGAGTACCCAAAACAATCTTGAGAAAGAACCGAGCTTGAGTATTACAAAGCATCACACTCCCTGATTCCAAACTATATTGCAAAGCTGTAATAATCAAAACAGTATGGTATTGGGATACAAACAGACACACAGATCAGTGGAACAGAATATAGAGCCCAGAAATAAATCCACCCATATGTGGTCAATTAGTATATGACAAAAGAGCCAAGAGCATACAATGGGGAAAGGACAGTCTCTTTAATAAATGGTTCTGGGAAAACTGGACAGCTTCATGCAAAGGAATGAAACTGAACCACTACATTTGCAAAGACACTGCCCAGTCCACGTCCTCATTGCTTCATGGAAGAATTACTGCAGCGATGTCCTAGTTAGCTTGCCAGACTCCATCTCCACCCTTCCAATGCATCTTTCATGACCTTTGCCAACTAATCTCCCCAGCCCCAATTTTCATCCTGCTATTTCTCTGCTCAGAAAGTCCTAATGCTCCTTAGATTTAAATTCCTGTGACTTCTCTTTATCCATCATGTCCACCAGTATCATTTCCCATGGCTTCCACCATGCACTTAGGCTCTGGTAAGATTAATTGCTTCTCTGCAAAACTGAGTGTATGCTCGTCTCCACATTTTGGCTTATGTTGTCCATTTAGCAATTTCAAATCCTGTCTCCTCCTTCTAGCCCAAATCAAATCCCACTTCTCTCAGTTCTCTCTGACCATTTTAGCTTTAGCTCATTTTAGTTAAGCCCCAAGAAAGGAAGGACAGAAAAATTGTCAGAAATACAGACGGTAACGCTTTCTGTGTGTCCTCTGTATCTTAGCTTCTGTGTTTATTTTTTCCATTTCTCTCTTTCCTATCTCAAAACTTCTAAAAATTAGCCTATGTAGTATATCCCTCTATAGTGTTTTATTTCTGGTGCTTTATATCTCTTCCCATCTATTCTTTTTTGAGACTTTAAAAAATTTATTCATTTGAGAGAGAGAGAGATCAGATCACAAGTAGGCAGAGAGGCAGGCAGAGAGAGAGGGAGAAGCAGACTCCCCGCTGAGCAGGGAGCCTGACGTGGGGCTCTGTCCCAGGACCCAGAGATCATGACCTGAGCTGAAGGCAGAAGCTTAACCATCTGAGCCACCCAGCAGCCCCTCTTCCTGTCTACTTTACAAGACAAAGGAGGGCAAAGTCTACATCTCATGGGGAGTGGGGGCTCCATAACACATACCACCTAGCACAAGGCTATTTATTGATAATTTTTGCTTGATTAACATCTTTAATATTAAAGTTTTGGAATAGTTTGAGAGCCCAGAGAAACCAAGTTTCAAAAACCTAATATGTTCTACAAAACAGTTTTCTAAGCTAAAAATTTTTCACCCAAGGCAGACAGAGTCTGCCACATGAATTACAAAGATAATTTTCTATATCATGTGAGGAAAAATCATCAGGACATTTTAGAGTTGTGCAAATTCTCTACTCTCTTTGGTTTTCTACACTAGCCAGTAAAAATTATATTGCTAAGGTGAGCCCAGGCTGTAAGAGGACCTCTTGGAAGCCAGTCTTCATGTGAGAGGTCTAAATATCCTGAGTCCACACTGCTGTGAGGCAGCAACAAGAAGAAAAAAAATTATATTAGGAATGCTGGAAACATTTTTATTTAACAAGGTGAGCGAATGTCTTTTTTTTTTTTTTGGCCTTAGTGACTAAAAATATGACATGTAAATCTATCCTTCACCCAAGGCAAAATTTCTGAAAACAGAAATGACTGACATTCAGAAGCCAAAAAAACTAGGGTGCTTCATGGTCAAAGTATTAAAATTATTGTCTATGTTGGAAATACTAGTAGTACTTCCTAGAGAATTAAAACTTGATTTCTTTTCTAGGAACAACACAAAGGGATTCAAATTAAAAACTCATCTGAAGGAGTTGCTGAATATCAAATCCTGTGCATTTTCTGACAACCTCCTCTGTCACCTCTGGACAAAAAGAACAGAGGTGATCTGAGTGACTCCATACTCAGCATCTTAGTGAGTGAGCAGAGGGCAGATAAGTAATGTGTAAGTGGAAGGCATGGAATTGGTGAGTAGCAGGGGGCATATTAGTGGGGGGGGAGGCATGTAAGTGGTGAGTGGGTTATATACATAATGAGTGAGCGCAGGGCACATAAGTAGTGAGTAGCAGGAGGCATATATGTACTGAGTGAGTGGGGAGCAGTACAAGTAGTGAGTGAGCATCGGGCAATGTAAAGCTTTCCTTAGACTGAGGAAATAGAGAACGGCCCTCTTCCATGGGCAAAGCCAAAGAATATACTAATCATGAATAGGGTTGGTTGTGTATAGGAGAAAACCTCCCATATTTATTTTTTCATACCATTTTATTTTTGCAAACCATATTTATTTTTGCATTATTGGGATCTTTTTAACAAAAACTCAATTTGACCAAAAAACAGAGAAGTTGGGAGTTGGATATTGCGATGATTGAGGGGTTTCACAGAACCCAAAGACAGGAATGCAACTGGCCTTCTGGAAGGAAGTAAAACCCGCAACCGACAGCTGACAGAATCCAGGAAGTGCTCTTGGTCCATATCTGCTTCTCCTTTGTGAATTTCCTCCTGCTTTCTTCTCTCTAAAGACTGCCTTTGTCTGGTCCTCCATTCCACAAACTGGGTTCTAATTGCAGACCACATGAAGAGGCAAACTTTACTCTGGGCTTCATTTTGAAATTCCTGGGTGAGAGCATAATTGGCCCATTTTGTTCAGGTTGCCAGAATTTTACACTCAACTGTGGTCTTGGAACAGATGATCTACTGTAACTTTGTCTGCCTAGAGACTTCTCCTGTGGTTTTCTTCTTGTAACAGGTTACAGAATTTAATTTTCAAATTCTCAGTTTGTGACATCCCCTAAATGTCATCAGGAGCAAGAGAAGAACTAGACAACCGAAATAAACTTTAAATATCAAACAAAATTTACAATAAAATTTGTTCCGTGATCACTTCTCTGAGCTTGTTCAGCAACAAAGTTACATTTTAGAGAGGAGATTGTGAAATGGGCAATTTCCACAGAAAAAGAATCATTATGGGTTTGACATATAGTCCAGAAATAGATGTCTATTGGAAGAGTAGTTGGGATATAACTTGCAGTTAAAATTTATGTCTTCAGAAAGTGTAATTACTTTTGTCATGAAAATATGTTGAAATGAAAGTTAATATTGTCACATTCCATGCAAATAAAAGTAATAAACTCTTAAAGAGTCTTGAAAAAAATAAAATCACATGCAAAACAATATTAGGTAAAAATGCATTATACAAATATTATGACATCATATATAGAAGATTAGAAAGACCACCCCAAAATGTCTGGTAGGTTTTTTTTTCACTTTATACTTTAACATTGGAGCTTTCATTAATGACAAACTATTGCTTTTATAAATTAAAAAGATTATATTTTTATAAAAAGATAAAGAACACTCCTACAGTGGGAATATTACCATGATGGTGGAAACCGTGTCTTGATTAGCTGATACCACATAACCAAGGTGTAAATAGAAAAGCGTGACACATCACATTAGTGTATTAGGCACGAGCAATATTAAAGAACACCCAGGTTCCCTTTGGATAAACATCTGTCAGTTCAATATCAAATTATTCCAGTATCTTCCATTGAAAATATTTTCCTTGTCCCCAGTGTATTTCTTTGGTGTCTTCATTGAAAATTAATTGATCGTATAAGTGTGAGTCTATTTTTTGGTTCTCTGTTCTGTTCCATTAATATTTGTCCATCTTTACACCAGTATCACACTGTCTTGACTGATGTAACTCTAGTAAATTTTAAATTCCGGTAGTATAAATCCTCCAACTTTTTTATTCTTTTTCAAACTTACCTGAGTTTTCTAATCCATAAACATGGTATATATGTCCATTTATTTGGGTTTTTCTTTTTTTTTTTTTTAAAGATTTTATTTATTTATTTGACACAGAGAGAGAGAGAGAGAGAGATCACGAGTAGGCTGAGAGGCAGGCAGAGAGAGGAGGAAGCAGGCTCCCTGCTGAGCAGGGAGCCCAATGCGGGCCTGGATCCTAGGACCCTGAGATCATGACCTGAGCTGAAGGCAGAGGCTTTAACCCACTGAGCCACCCGGCACCCTATTTGGGTTTTTCTTAACTTCCCTCAGCAATGTTTGGTAATTTTTAGTGGAGAGGTTTTTGTTTAACTCATTTCTAAGTATTTTGTTTTTCTAATTGCTACTATAAACAGAATTTTAAATTTTTACTAGCAGCAAATCAATGAAATATAAAAGAACAAATTATTTCAGAATACTGACCATGTATCCTGCAACATTTTAAAATAAGCTTATTATTTCTGTTTTTGTTTAACTTATTTCTAATAAATGTTTTTGTTTAACTTATTTCTAAGTATTTTGTTTTTCTAATTGTTATTAAAAACAGAATTTTAAATTTTTACTAGCAGCAAATCAATGAAATATAAAAGAACAAATTATTTCAAAATATTGACCATGTATCCCGTGACGTTTTAAAATTTGCTTATTATTTCTGTAGTTGTTTATAGGTTCTTATAATTTCCTACACAAACACCCATGTCTCTTTATTTCACTTTCTTGCCCTATTCCATTGACTAGAGCCTCCATTACAATATTAAGAGGGAAAATCTTGGCCCTGGGTCCAGTCCAATAGGGAAAACCGTGTCTCACCATTATATTATATTGCCTTATATTAACTGTAAGCATTATATTAACTGTAAGATTCAAATAAATATCCTCTATCAGGTGGAAGAAGTTGCCTTCTATTTCCAGTTTACTTAAAGTTTTTTTTTTAATATCAGCAATGAGTTTTTTAATATGCCAAGTGCATTTTATGCATCTATTGAGAAGGTTCTACGTTTTTTTTCCTTGTTTCGGTCAATATGTTGTGTAATGTTGATTGACTTTTGAATGTGATAACAACTTTGCATTCTTGGGATAAACTACTTTGTTGGGTGTATCATTCTTTTAATATATCACTGGCTTTAACTTGCCAATATTTTGTCAAAGAGTTTGATAAAGGTTTGTTTTTGTTAAGGTTATAAAGGATTTTTTAAAATAATTTTTAAGAAAAAATAGAAAGAAAACTTAAGAAAGTAAAACTCACATTTTATTTAGATTAATATACATTGGACAAATTCTATTTTTCTCACCAAAAGTAACAATAATTACTATATTATTTTTATAAAAACAACAACATTTCTATTTTCCCCAGGTAATTTTTATAAATCAAGACAAGATAGAGGATATGGTTATAGAAAGAAAACAAATATGTGGTCAATATCCCTGACCTCTGATTTTGTCTTGACCATGATATGAAAGTGTTTGGTGTATGCTTCTTAGTAAGTTTATGACTCTTTAGCTTATAAATTCAACAAATGAATATAAAGAAGAATCATATATGAAACAACAGTGAATTGCATTCTATTCAAACTTCAGTTTTCTCTTTACACTCATTTAATGGGATCTACACTAAAATCTACTCTGAAATTGGGACGCCTGGGTGGCTCAGTCGGTTAAGTGGCTGCCTTCGGCTCAGGTCATGATCTCAAGGTCCTGGAATCAAGTCCCACATCGGGCTCCTTGCTCAGCGGGGAGCCTGCTTCTCTCTCTGCCTCTGCCTGCCACTCTGCCAGCTTGTGCTCTCTCCCTCTTTCCCTGACAAAAAAAAAAATCTTTAAAATCTACTCTGAAATAAATCTCTGTTTGGTGATTTGGAGCTCACAGTTTCTTCTACTTGTTGATAACGCCCTTAGCTGCCCATTAGAGATTTATAACAACATATTAAAACACCTATTAGTCAATGGTCAGTCCTGAGCTTTATTGTAATATTTTATGAAATATATTCCTTCCCCCCTACACCTCTTCAATATTTACTTCTCCCAAGAATTGGAGACTAATACCTGATGATTATACCTACCACAATAATAATGTTATATTCAGAATGGCTTAACTAAAATATTCCCAGAGTACCACAACGGGAATCACACAGAAGTGAAATGCTCTTTCAATGCTGTCTTCTGAAAAGAGTGTTCTTCAAAGAATGAAAGTTCAAGCAGTGGCCTTTTTTTTTTTTTTAAGATTTTATCTGTTCATTTGACAGAGAGCGAGAGATCACAAGTAGGCAGAGAGGCAGGCAGAGGGAGAGGGGGAAGCAGGCTCCCCGCTGAGTGGAGAGCCCGATGCGGGGCTTGATCCTAGGACCCTGAGATCATGACCTGAGCCGAAGGCAGAGGCTTAACCCACTGAGCCACCCAGGTGCTCCGAGGCAGTGACTATTTAACAGGTGGTTTATCAATGTTTACTTCATTCAGTGGAAGGCCCATGGGCAAATATTTTGTGACATACATACATATAACAGATATTTCTGCCAAATACCAAATATAAGGATAAAGCTATCTGCAAAACTTCTCTTAGGTATTTCTAGTTTTTTGGTTTTTTTTTTTAAGTACTTGTAGGAAGATCTGGCTTACATGCATGGCTTGATATATGTGCCTACCATTAAATTAAGATCATCTTTTTATTTCAAAATTTTTGTTACACAAAGTTATTTGACCTCTGGTAGGTTGAAGTATTTTTTAGATATGCTTACAATGTTTTCAACTAATCTCATAGCTCTTATCTTCAAACTTCATCAAGGAAGAATATACACTACTTTTTTCTAAAGGTTCTTTTTTTAAAAATAGGACATTTTATGAACAATGATGATAATTAAAACAATCTGTCAATGCACTATAAGAACAAAGGTTCAACCAGCTATGAAGTTATTCCATCTAACATTTTTATCATTGTTTATAGCATCCAAATGTAAAACAAGTGTTTCCTGGAGTTCCACAAAAATTTCAAAAGCATCATACCTGCTTATCCATTAAGAATGGCGAACTTCCTTCAGTTCATTTGCCTTTTTTCCTTTATCGTTCTGGAAGAGAACGGAAATTCCATCACTGAGCTCTAAAGCAGTTGTGATCAAAAGAAAAAAAGAACATCTTTAATTGCTCCCAAAGCCACAGATATTCCACCACAGACACTACCTTTGATCATTTAGGTATTTAAGGCAAAAGAAGACCAAAGTGTGTGGATATGTTGGGGTTATTTCTCTAAGGATCAATTTACCATGCCCTGCCCTGGGGGAGGAAGTCCACCCAACGTAATCTAAGCCAACACCAGTGCTCCAGGTTAGTTCCCTACTTCTCAGTTACTGAGCATAGTGTGAAATTTTGCAGTCAAAATGAGTACATCAGCTCCCAAAGGTAGAAAGCCCATATTCCTCTCTGGTGTTGAGATTCATGGATGAACTTCACCAGTACCGGTTGATTACTCCTTCCTGCTACGTCTACCATGTCGTCTGTGGCAGTGCAAAAGACGTGTCTCGCATTTCCCTGTTTCTTCCCAGTGGTGCTCTTGCAGATTTCCAGCACCGGCTTCTGCTGTGTTTTCCAAGGGATCAGCGTGTTGCCTGCTATTGTCTCAAAGTGCTTTCCCAGAGGTGCTTCTCCCGGTTAGTCTGGCCCCCAGCAGCACTAACACATCATCAGAAGAGATCTTTGAGATTTTGTCAGCTTCCTGTTAATCCACACCTTGCTTTATAAGAATCCAAACTCCAAATAAAGATTTTAAGTAATCTTTGTTTTCATTTTCTGCCAGGCTTAGGGATAAAAGGTCTTCATCTTGTTCTTTACCTTCTTCCCCTGCCTTGGAGTTCTGAGTTTTACTGTCGTCTCCTTATTGATGTGTTTGCTCCTGTTCAGAAATTTCATTATTTTTTTTTTTCTGCTTGTGCTATTGAGGTGGTTACAATAGTTCCAGGACTTCCCTCTTCACTTTTCAGCTGTGTCGTCTCCCCAGACTCTGTCCTCTGGCTCACCTAGCCAGGAAGTCTGTAGACTTCTATTAGAATTTTAGCTGCATGGCCAGCTGAAGCTAGGGCCTAGCCTCCAACAAAAAGCTATCTAAAAACAAGAAAATTACCCTGTGCCATTTACTTCTTTCAAGTGTAGACATCCTTTCAGTTTCTTTTAATTCTTCTGGAGTGCCTTTAGATTATTGTATTTTATATTTCAAATAGAGTTGATAGTTATTATTTGAGAGTGGGTTGACTTGATAGAAGCTATTTCTCTGTTACTGGAAACCTATTTGCATTAACTTTTCATTCATTGAGAAATCACAGTGTATTAATTAGTTTCCCCAGTACCTCCATGTAGCAGTTGCCTGGTATTTCTGGTAAGTCTATTTCTCCCTACTGTGCCCCTGTAAAATATTGTATTTATTCATTGACTGATTGATTGATTTCCTACCTATTTATTGAGGATCTCCCACGTTCTAGATAGTGGACATAGAACAATGAATGAAGATATAGTCTCTGCCCTTACAGACTTTAGAATCTAGCGCTACACCATCCATCCCAGTAGTTACTAGGACACTTCCATCATCTAAAAACTTCTAATGGACTGTGTTTGGGCAGTGGGGGAAAAAAGATCTACTTATCACTAAAATATAGAGTCGTAAAATGTAAGGTTAGAGTTATATACAAAGTGTGAAAGCTGACTAGAGTTGACACTAGTTAACTGATTTTACAAAGATCCAAAGGGGAAGGGATTTTTCAAGCTGAATTTTTAACGAGCAGAAAAATTTAATCAGTCTTTTGATCTGATCAAAAATGTGATCAGCTAGGGAGTATAAATACCATATCAATAAGCTATGAAGACTTGAAAGAGATAAGGGAACTATAAGGAAACTGCTGACTGATACAGGGACCATGGATAGAACACATTTAACATGGAAATAATGAGCTTGGTTAAGGCTATATTGAATTTAAGATGCCTATAGAACATTCAAGGAAGTTGGATGTGTAATTATTGAGTTCACAGAAAGGCAGTTTGAGATGGAAACACAGATTTGACAAATAATAGGTTTGAAGTGGTTGTTATATTTGTTAGCATGCTTGCACTGCCCCAGAGAGCAGAGAAGGAAAAGTGAAAGGAACTAGCACAATGGGATTATTTAATATTCATCAGAAATTGTGATATTCTTTGCATGTATTTGGAATAGAGAACAATTACAATTGTACTTTGGCATTGGAGACATCTGGATTTGAAATGTTGCCTTATCATTTTGTGAAGTGTATGACCTTGAGCAAGTTACCTAATTTCACTAAACTCCAGTTTTCTCATCTTTCAAAAATTATAACACTACACTTCATGGGATTTTGTGAGGATTAAAAAAAATAAACAGGAATGCCTAACACATGATAAGATCCCCATAAATGTAATCTACTAGCATCAGTATCATTATCATTGTCTTTAGCCTTCATAATAACCTTATGAAGTGGCTTTACTGTCATCATATATCTTAAAGTATTATGACTTAAATAAGATTTCAAGTTGACAAGTGGATGATTCATAGCCAAAATCCAACTGTTCAGACATCTTTCCAGGTTTCCCATCACAAAACTATTCTGCCATAATTTCTTATAGGAATTAGAAATATTTACTTAGTTAATTATATTCAAAAAAGTATATATATATTTTTCTGGGTTTTTTTCTTTAAGAAAAAGAAGAACAGCTCCAGACATGATTCTGAAGCAATTGCATAATCAAATTTCAACTCGTGTAACCTCTCCCTTTGCCAAGACAGTGGTATTATAATAATATCTGTCTGTCAACAAATCTGATTACCCAGTGCTTTTAGACAACTGAAAATAATAAATCTTAGGTGTCAGAATATCAACCAGGAACTACAAAAATGTTCTTCTCCATTAAGTTTTGGACAGGTAACCTATATTTACCTTTAAATATCTAGCTAAAAGTGAAGGTCTTAATAATATAAATATAGTGGTAGTAATTCATACCACCCACAATTTCAAAGAGTAGATGAATGCTTAAAAGAATATTATGGCTTTGTAAAGAGTTATAAGAACCTGATGATTTATTACCATTCCAACTGGTGCCTTTTTTTCTCCCCTCTTATGTCTTGACAATTCTTATTATAACGTCCTTAGCTGATTCAATAGACATAGTAAGCAGATCTTAGCTTTAAAATTACACAACCCCCCTATTGAAAGCTCCAGGCTCTTTGTTGCAATGGCATTTTACTTATTTACTTATATGCTAGACATCATTTGAAACTGGGTACTCAAAAATGAAGAGGCATGGTCTCTTTCTTTAATGAGCTCATAGGCTACTGAACAAAATCTACAGAGAAATCATTGCAGTAAGTTTTGTAATAGAAGAATGTTTGAGTTGCACGTGGAGGCTAACCCAGGTGGTCTTCAAAGAAAAAGTTAAATTTTAGGGTGATATTCGAAGTATGCACATTTTTAAAGCTCATTGCATTGAACAATTAAGGTTTATGTATCTTAACATGTGTAAATTTTACCTAAAAGACTGTAAAGAGACGTTGAGCTCCAGGAAGAAGGATTGCTTTCTGCAGAGGTATATAGGTTGGCAATTCTCAGAAGTCTTTCTATGTGTTCTAGGCTTAATAAAAATATCTATGTGTCTATCCTACAATATCTATATATAAAGATAGATAGAAATATAGTTATGATAATTAAAGAATGAGAGCCAGGTTTCTCACCATTGAGAAGGAGTTCCATATGGAAATGGGTAAAATGGCAATGTATATTGTGTTCAATTGCAATGGAAAATACCAGTATAAAGAGGGAGATATAAAAATAACTGTTGACATATGTGTCTCTCTCTATATGCATGTGTGTCTTTATCTATCAATTATACACACAGTAAAGATCAAGAGACACTTACACATGCATGTCTATGCTTGCACATACACATGCATAGATACATACTTTCTAATGTCAGCGAATCCTCTTGCTCAGTTAAAACCAGAAATAGGCAAGACTATTTAATTCAGGCTGTAACTAAAACCCATTGTGCTTATTTCTTCCGGCACTTTCTTGAGGCATTGACATTTTGCATTTTGTAATGACTGGAACATTCCAGCTGCCAGACCAGAAAAGCCCTGGGAACCATAGAATGTCTAGAACACCACACCCCGCAAGTCCCCTTCCCTGCCTATGATCATGGGCTGAACAGATACTACTAACCCCCACCCATGATCGTGCACCCTTAGCCTATAGTTTTGCACATACCCCCCTGAGCCCCTAGGTGCCCCGCAAGAACTCACTTCTTTAAAGTGAAATGTCAACCAACGTAGAATGGATTTAAACAATCAACAATGGGAGGCACCGGGGTGGTTCAGTCAGTTGATTGTCTGATTCGTGATTTAGGTAGGCTCAGGTCATGACCTCATGGTGCTGAGATCAAGCCCTGCATTGGGCTCCCCACTGAGTGTGGAGCCTGCTTAAGATTCTCTCTGTCCCTCTTCCCCTCTGCTCATGCATGCATGCACTCCATCTCTCTCACTCTAAAATTTTTTAAAAAGTCAACAACGGAGGCTAAAAGTATAAGTGAAAAAAACTATGAGGAATAGTATATTTGCATACCCTCCAAATATCTTTCCACAGATAATTTATTAATTATAAAGAGGAAAAATAGTAGCTTTCCAGTGCAGGAATCTGGCAAACACCCCATTAACCACGTGATTACGCTAACATCACCAATGTTAGGACAAACTGCCATCATGTGCCTTCTGGCATTGCACACTGAGAATGACACACAACCTCTTCTGTGACCTCTCTGCCAAAGCCTCATAACCTGGATCCAATCATGAGACAAACCTCTTTGAAAGAAACTCTATATAAAAACTGGCCTTTAGGGGTGCCTCGGTGGCTCAATTGTTAGGCGTCTGCCTTCAGCTCAGGTCATGATCCCAGGGTCCTGGGATCGAGCCCCACATCTGGCTCCCTGCTCAGCCGGAAGCCTGCTTCTCCCTCTCCCACTCCCCCTGCTTGTGTTCCCTCTCTCGCTGTGTCTCTCTCTATCAAATAAATAAATAAAATCTTAAAAAAAAAAAAGCTGGCCTTTAGTCTTCAAATATGTCAAAGTCAAGAAAGACGGAGTAACTCTTCCAGATTAAAGGAAACTGAAGTGGTGTGTGATAACAAAGTGCGTGATTCGATCCTGGACCAAACAATGAATAATTAAAAAGAAGATTATTGAGAAGACTGAAAATATTTAGATGTGGACCACGTTGACACACACTCTTAATATTAAGCTTCCTGATCTTGATAAATACACTGTGGTTTATGTGAAAAAGTCCTCACAAAAACAATCACTAAAATATTTAAGGTAAAAGATAGAATGATTCCAAGCAATTCTCAAATAATTCATAAGATACATAAATATGGTATAGTAGCTATAGATATCTAAAGAGGGAAAGGCAGAAAGAGAGGATTAGGAAGCAAAAATAAATAATTCATGAATCTGAGTAAAGGTTATATGGGAGTTTCTCTTGTCATTTTTTCCAACTTTTATTTAAATTTTAAATTATAGCAAAATAAAAAATGATGGTAAATTCCATTGATCCTTAAGATATGGGAAACTGGAAAGAAAACATAACTTCCACCCTAATGACAAGAAAATGCCAGATAATCTGTAAGATTGCAACTCTTTTTGAACCCATCAGAGAAGCAAGGTTGCAGAACAGCCAAGAAGTCTGACATTTAAAGAAAGGCCTTCCTAAGAATGCAAGCACTGTCACCCCGGGGCAAAGCAGGAGTGGAAGAGAAATCAGATGCCATACAAGGTGAAGAACAGAGACAGCAGACAAAGTATTTGTAGGGATAGCAAAAGTAATGAAAGACTTCAATATGCATATCCAAAATGTACAGGGAGGCCCACACAGCATGTGTGAGAAAAAAGAATCCACCTAGATAAATAATATTCAAGCTGCTGGAAACAGGCAGTCCAAACAAAATTACAGCAGATTTCAGGGCGTCTGGGTGGCTCAGTCATTAAGTGTCTGCCTCCGGCTCAGGTCATGATCCCAGGGTTCTGGGACCCAGCCCCGCATCTGGCTCCCTGCTCAGCGGGAAGCCTGCTTCTCCCTCTCCCACTCCCCCTGCTTCTGTTCCCTCTCTCGTTGTGTCTCTCTCTGTCAAATAAATAAATACAATCTTTAACAAAAAATTACAGCAGATTTCTTATTAGAATCTACACAACCCAGAAGACAATGAGTGACATCTTTAAAGTACCAGACGAAAAATAACCTATGAATCCAATTCATTTCAAAAATGAAGTCAAATATTGTTTTAATAACAAACAAAAGCTCAGAGAATTCATTTCCAGCACCACCTATGCTAAAAGAAAAGTTAAAGAAGTACTTTAGCAGAAGGACTATAATATAGGAAACATAGTTGTACACAAAGAAATGAAGATTACAGAAATTCTGAAGAATGAGGAGGGATGGTTAATTTTATATGTTAAGCTGACTGAGCCAAAGGGTGCTAGATCCAACATTATTTCTGGGTGTGTATGTGGAGGGTGTTTCTGGATGGGATTAGCATTTGAATCGGTGGACTCAGTAGATGGCTGTCCCCAGTGTGGGTGGTCAGCGTTTAATCTGTTGAGGGCCTGAATAGGACAAAAGGCTGAGGAAGAGGAAATGTTCCCCTTTTGCTTCCTGCCTGCATACTTGAGCTAGGACATCAGTCTTCTCCTGCCCTTGAACTGGGATGTGCACCACCGGCTCCCTGGTTCTCTGGCCTTCAGATTCAGACTGGAATTACACCAACAGCTTCCGTGGCTGTCTAGCATGCAGACAGCAGCTTATGGGACTTCTCAGCTTCTGCAACCAAGTGACCCAATTCCTCATAATAAATCCTCCAATCTCTCCCTCTCTCTCTCTCCCCCCCAGATTCTCTGTGACTTACAATGGGGTTATGCCCCAATAGATCCATCACAAATTAAAAGTATCATAAATTGAAAATGTATTGAATGCACTTAACCTCCCTAACATCATAACTCAGCCTAGCTGACCTTAAACATGCTCAGAACCCTCACATGAGCCTATAGGTGGGCAAGTCATCTAACACAAAGCCTACTTGGTAATAAAGTGCTGGCTATCTCGTGTCATTGATTGAAAACTGTACTGAAAGTGAAAAACAGCATGGTTGTCTGGGTACAGAATGGTCATCAGTGTATTTCTTGCTTATCCTCGTGATCCAGGGGCTGACTGGGAGCTGCAGCCACTGCCCTGCATCATGGGAGAGGATCACACTGCATGTTGGTAACCCAAGAAAAGATCAAAATTTAAAATTCTAAGTGTGGCTTCCACTGAATGCATATCAATTTCACACCATCATAAAGTTGGAAAATCATAAGTCAAACTATCATAAGTTGGGGACTATTTAAGTGTGTATGTGTGTGCATGTATGTGTATATATACATGTGTAAAAGCAATAGTGGAGGTAAAATGGAATCATAAAGACACTCTATTGTTGCAAAGAGTAGCTGCCTCTTCCAACGGACCACAGCAGAAGTGACAGTGCATGACTTCTGAGGCCAGGTCACAGAAAGCAATACAGCTTCCTCCCGGCTCTCCTTTGTGGGACACCACCTTGGAAGCACAGAGCCAACCTGAAAATAGTCTAGCCAGGCTGGGGACTATCCCAGAGGGGCTACACAGAGACAGGGAGACATGCAGGGCGTTCTTACCCCAGCTCTTCCAGTATGACCAACTCAGCCACCAGACACGTGAGCAAACAAGGCTCTGCGATGCCTCCGCCGTCTGACTGGGGTGTTAGTCAGAATCGCCCAGCTGAGCTGTTCCTGAATTCCTGGCTCACAGAGACCCAGGGGAGGTAATAAACGATTAATGTTTTAAGCCACAGCAACCGACAACTAAGGCAACTATACACAGCCCTTAGCACAACGCCTGGCTTGCAGGAAGAACATGATCGATCGCCCTTTTTCTGTAGTTTTGATATTTTGCAGGTTCAGTATTTTAATAAGTGTTTCATTAGTAACTGGCATTTAATTTGTAGTGGTACTCCTGTGCACTAGAGGGCACTCCTATCTGCGCGCAAGCAGGTGTAGTTTTCCAAGCAGGCCACCAGGCGGAGCCAGCCCCTAATTTTTCACAGTCCCTTGCAGAAGGCGAACTTGGGTGGGGGGGAGGGAGAAGGCTTTTCAGAACCAGTGAGCTAGCTAGCATGCATAAGGAAGCTGTGTTACAGAACATTCTGCAAACACATTCCAAAAAACAAGGAAGCTTATTTTGCTATTCCATGCACCCCCATCCCCCGAACTGGATGTGCAAACAAAAGACCAGAAAATTCCACACACACACCCCCAGTTTAAATGTAGCAGAGCAGGTTATATTCACTCTAATCCCCTAAAAAGAGAGGGGATCTGCAAATGTATGTTTTCTAAACAATGCTGTACCTAATCTCTGCCATATCTAGAAACATAGAAAAGCAGTCTCTACCCTGCAGTTAGCTTCTGATACTGTTTCACGCTGTCCCAAATCACATTTGTACCACCACTGTAACTTAAAATTGTTCAAGTTTCCCCTTTTTATAGTTCTTTATTTTGTATACACAGGATTTGAGAGTCTAGTGACTGTGAAAATGGGCCATGATTATGATTGCAGGAAATTTGGCACCAAATCCCTTAGAACGAATTGTCTGAGCCAAATACATTTTAAGTCTCCCCTTTTTCCAACATTCAAAGCATACTTTCCCCGTAATCGTTCCTAGTAACCTGAGCCGGTTGGCAGCCTGCATTTACCATGACAGCCTGCCGGTCTCGCTCTCACTCCTGAAGCCTGGCCCCTACCCCGAGGGGGCTCAAGTACAGCTGGGCTCAAATGGAGCCGTGGACTTGAGAATAAAGAAGGTTTTGTGGTCAGCTTATCTGATTAGAGCGTTACACTGGAAGGTCAGGACTCTGCAGCCCCGTAGAGTATAAATCAGAGGGGCTGGGCTGGGGGTGAATGGAGCTCTTGAGAGGGGAGACTTGGGAATCTCGGAATCTCCCATAATCCCGTCTCCTGCTGACCTTCCATCTTGCTGATCAATCACAGGGAGAACTGAGGGAGAGAGGAATATGGGACCAACGCAAACCCTGAAAACCAAACCGAACCAAACCAAACACCATGTAGGGTCAAGTCAGGAGAATACCTACTCATCCTGGGCTTAGAAATCATGAGACTGATGGAGAGGTATGATTCAAGCAATGTCTCACCATTTTGTGCTCCGGGGATGTGTATGGGGCAAGCTTTTCTCAAACACACTGGTAACAGCAAACACTGCCCTCTTGGACTTGACCACAAACTGCAGACTACACAGTCTCAGAGCATCTCCACTCCCTCCCAGGCAGCTCTGGAAATTCCCAGGGAGTTTCATACACATGCTTCTAAGAAACCCTCTTGGCGCCTGTGTCCCCACGGTTGTCGCCCTCCATGCCTGGGCTACCTCCCAGCGCTCATCTTCAAGGGCTGTTTTCAACTCTCTGAGGGGCTGACCCAGCCTCTGGAGGCATGAGCAGCCCCTCCGGCCTCCCAAACCCTCCAAAAATGATGAAAGACCACATTCTGTGGCCCACGTCTGTGTGTCTCTCCCTGGGATGACTTTCTTCTTGTAAACCATTTGCTCCTCAAGCTGGAGCCCGCCCTGTGGCTGGGCCCCGACACACCAAACTCCACGTGGGCAAGAGCACCTATTGAACACCTTGTCTTTGCACCTATTCTTTTTTGTAACGGGTGAGTCTGGAATGGATTACGGTAGGGCTCAGAATCTCGAAGCAAGGTGGAACTTTCTCGAGGGAGCCTGTTTCCAAGGGATGGAGTCCCTGGATTCAGTTTTGCAGTATGATGGCCCTTCTGGGGTGGAGAGAGCTATACCTTTACGCCGATGCATCAGTCTCATCATTTGTAGGCACAGGATGGGTAGGAACCAATCAGCTCTGGTGTCTGCCCCTTTCTGTAAGAAAGTAGCATATTCCACAGCCTTCCCCCACCACCCACAGATACTGGAATGTCCTCGAGGGCAGGCCAACCTGTCTCTGTCTCAGCTCCCTGAGCTACATCCTTTTCCTGTAATTTTGCAGCAAGGGGTCTTGCGACACTGTTCCATCAGAGACGGAATTTTTGGGCTAAGAGCAGGTGCGAATGACTGGGCTCTGTCACTGACCACCTGGAGGTAAATAGTTTCTCTCAGGGCACTGCTCTTTTGCTTGCTGGACCCCTTCCTTCACATTCTTTTCCTTTCTGCTTTACAACCCTAACCAAACTTTCTTCCCCATGCTGTGGGAAGGCTGGGCCTATGGCTAATCACTCTTCCTTAGACCTGCCCACAGAGGCCTGTGCGATTCTAATGGTGTGCCCAGGTTGGCTCTGCTGGGGGTTGGGGGGTGGTAGTGGGTAAGTTTGGTGTTTTCGCCCTGCTGCTTCTGAGTTCAAATAGGGGTAGCAGCAGGAGGGGAGAAGCCTAAATGTAGTGGTGTTACTCGAATGATCTGTTGTCTCTGCTTCTAATTATGAGGAGCTGTTGGGGGAGGTGGGCTAGACCTCATGTGTGATGCTGACCAAGGGATAAAGAATTCTATCACAAACCCAGAAATTCAAGTGATTTTATTTATAACCTGGGAACCTGTCTGTTTCGTGGGCTGTCCCAGCAGGGCCCATCTCCACGTCTTTACACCAATATGGCGGTAAAGGGATGGAACAGAGCAAAGCCTTCTGGCCACAGCAGCACCCCTGAACCTCTCTGCTTCCTGTAAAAGATGCATTTTAACAGTCACCATCCTGAGAGAAGGCTCCTTTCTTGGTTGGCTATTCAGGAAACTCAGCAGATAGAATCCCTGAGTATTTGGACGTGGTGTGTTCCAGGGTCTCTCAAACTATTCCACGCTGACCATTTTCACATTTCCTATTCTTTGTGCCAACCTTTTCTCAGTTTTACTTCATAGTTTTTGGGGGAAGTCTATGAGGCCCCAACCCTATAGCCATCCTGCCTTCCCCTCCCCAAACCTGGGACTCACTGATGCCCGCACCAGTAGGCTCAGCTCCTGCCAGTTCCCATGGGATTGTCTAAGCAGCTATAAACCTAGAAACCTCCACCCTAAAATCTAATGAGTAATTCAAGATTTGGTGAGTGAGTGGCAGCCCTGATTCCTGTCACATCCTTAAACCCCTTACAGCCAATATGGCCCGGGACGCAGGCAGCACAGAGCCGGCTTGAGATTGTCCATCCGCAGGACTAGCTGCTCTCGCCAGGTATTCACGACCTGGTCACCCCTTTCATCCTCACACAGCTTCTTCTCAAAGGGGAGGATTCTGAAGCCTCAGAAAGGTGGGTGGAACTCCCCAGGTGAGCATCAGGCTGGGATGAGAAGGACACGCATTCTGGAAACTAGAGTCTACCGCACAGCTTACACGTAGAGTCACATCTGTGTGACTTTGACGCTTTGACACCTGTTTTAGCTTCTACCTGGCTGTCTGTCCTGTCCCACCTCTCACCAGGCTCCTTTTGGGAGAATGAATTAGCCTGGTGACGGGGACCCAGGACACCAGGCTCACCTTGCCTGGCCTTTTACACATCGTTCTTCTTGTCGCAATCTTGCCCTCGTCTTGGGGGACACCTGACTCCGGAAGGTGGGCCCCTGACATCCCCTGTGAGCCTTCGATTGCTCAAGATGCCCTTGGACACGGAAGAGAGCCATCTCGTAGGGTTTTGGGGTTCCTCCTGAAAGCCCTGCTGTCAGCAGCCCTGTCCCTGTGTACCCGCCCTCCTGGGCCAGCCTGGGGCTAGTCGCCGACCCCTGCTTTCGCTCATCTTTCTGAGAAATTGCAGCCATGCCACCCGTTTCCCAAGATCTGGTTACAGGCACGGTCGTCCTGGAAGCTGTGTTTCCACTAAAACGGAAAGAAATGAATGGAGAGAATGTATTCATGCAGGTGGACTGAGTTGGTGGGAGTTAACCTATAATAAACAGAGAGGGGGACTGGAAGGTCCTTCTGGTTGTTTAAATGCTTAATTTGCAGAAATGGCAGGTGACAGCAGGAAGGTCAGGGCCATGCCCCCCGTTTGCAATTTTGGCTCTCAACGGCTCCATGACAAGGAGGCTCCATGAGCGCCGCTGACGTGGAAGCTCTGTGCTTGGCGTGGTTTCTGGAGTCGGAGGCAAAGGAGACCTGGGGCTCGAGGGCGCCTGGGTCACGGTGGCTGTGGGGGTCAGTGTGGTGCAGGTGGTCAGGCTGCCCCCAGCCACGTTCCAGGGACGTGTGCCGTTGATGATGTGAGCACACACACGCATCACACACGCCGCCTCCCACGTGCACACACACAAACACATCACACACACACAACCACATACACACACGCACCACATCCCACATACACACACACGCCACCTCCCATGTACACACACACAAACACACCACACACACAAACACATCACACACACACAACCACATACACACACGCACCACATCCCACATACACACACACGCCGCCTCCCATGTACACACACACAAACACACCACACACACAAACACACCACACATACAACCACATACACACCATACATACGCACTGCATACACACATACCACATCTCACATACACACACACCACACACACAAATGCATCACACATACACACAACCACATACACACCATATATACACCACACATACACCCACACAATCACATAAATACCATACACACATGCCACATCCCACATACATAGACACACACCATACACAAACACATCACACATACACACACACCACATCCCCCCCACACCACATCCTACGTACACACACACAACACACAAACACATCACAAAAACAACTACATATACCACACATGTGCACACACACACGCACACATGCACACACACACACATTTTCCTCCTAACTCTTATGCAACTCCATTACATCTCTGGACTGACACAGAAGATGGACCCTGCCCCACCATTGATTAAATCAGGGTTAAAGGCAAGTACTACAGATGCTTATTGCCTCAGCAAATTCCCCACTTACACAATATTTGGTCCATAAGTACTAACGTGAAAGCCAACAGAAACTCCGCAAGTATCAGTCTGTTCAGAGATTATCTGGGTGAAGAGTGAGTGACCTCGGGTATCCAAACCATCGGATTCCGCTAAGAATTCTTATCTTGTGCCTAATACCCTTGGGATAATGTATTCATTCACTGAACAACTATTAATCGATTGCCTGTGTTAGGTGACTGAGGGAGGCACACAAAACTGACTCCGATGGCCTCAGCCCCAAGGACCCACCTTACGGTTTGTGGGTGTGAGAGCGGACACAACTGGTGGCCTGCCTGTACCACCTCAGCTTCCACTGCTACACAAGAAAGACTTCCTACTAAGAACATCACAGCTCTCTGCTTGAGGGAATTTTCTTTTCTGGTCAAGTGTGTTTGGGCTGAGTGTCGGACAAGCTGGAAGTGCCCAAGAATTATTTTCCCTGGAAGCAGCCCTCAAATAAAAAAAAATGGAAGAGACACTGGTGAATAAATTCTCCAATCTCTTTGACCTAGAGTGGTTTGTTTGACATTGTCTCTCCATGGGACTGAGCTCCAGTTGCCCACAGTAGTATCTGAATTGCTAATGCATTCTTCATTGATTTGCTTCTCCCCTACTGGTGATTTCTGGGATCTCCTTTCAACTAAACTACTTATATTTGAATCCTTGTCTCAGAATCAGCTTCTGGAAGAAGCCCGACCACTCAAGGGCTGACGCATATGCAGAGATAGTTATAATTCTAGAAGAAATGGTGAAAACTGACAATACAGTGCATCATTTAAAATCCTATGAGAGTTCCCAGGAAGAGCAAATTACTTTGAGTTGGGGAATTTACAAGGACTTCATGGAAGAGAGTCCCTAAGTGGGGAGTAGGATTTGAGCATACAGTGATTGAGTGAAGGAAATAGAAGTGGGGCTGGGTAAGCTGGACCATGAAGACCAGAAGTGAGCATGTATGTTTGGTAACAGTTCAGTCTAATAGGAGCATTACATAAAGGAAAACAGCAGAAGACTAGTTTAGAAAGGATAGATTTAAGTGCAGAGTCAAAGTCAGTTTTTTTTTTTAATTTTATTTTTATTTTTTGCCCAAGGGGTACAGGTCTGTGAATCATCAGGCTTACATCTTTCACAGCACTCACCAAAACACAAACCCTCCCCAATGTCCATAACCCATCCACCTCCCTACCCTCCCACCCCCCAGTAACCCTCAGTTTGTTTTGTGAGATCAGGAGTCTCTTATGGTTTGTGTCCTTCCCCATCCCATCTTGTTTCATTATTTTTCCCTCCCTACCCCCCACGACCCCAAAGTCAGTTTTTATCTAGAGATCTAGATGAGCTCTGTCCAACAGAAATGTCTGCAAGAATGGAAATGTTCCAAGTATGAGCTGTGCAAAATGGCGGCCGCTAGGTATATGTGGGTACGGAGCATGAAATATGGCTGGTGTCACTGAGGACCTACATTTTTAATATAATTTAAATTAATTTAAATAGTCAACTTGTGGCTGATGGCTACCACATCTAGTAGCACATTTCTGGGTGATAGAAAATGGCATGAGCAAAGTGTGCTTTGTTTGAAATAATCTGAAAGCTGACTATAAAGTAGATTATCAGAGAGGTACTATAAAGATAGACCCATTAGGAAACAAAATCTATATGTGGGCCAGTGGATTTTTTTAAAATAACATAGAAAATATTTCCTTCAAATATAAAAAAAAACATGTAAAACATAAAAATAGGACTTTCTTAAAATCAAGAGGAAGGAAGGGACCTCATGAGGAGACACACCGCTTTCTTGTTTCCCACCCACAGAAGTCCTTGAGGGTCTCCTTGAGATTTCTAAGAGCTGCTCAGAACTCAGTTTGTTAATCACTAAACTAGGTCAGTGGTAGTGGGGGGTTCTGCCAGGGTACTAGAGATGAAGAGGAATAAATGTGGGAGATATTGCAGGGGTGGAATCAGTAGATCTTGGTATCTAATTGGGCATGAGAAGTGAGGTTTGATGATTTTCACATTTATTTTCTCATTCATCTAAATCCAGTCCCTGGTGTTATCTGGAATTCTTCCTTATTACACAGTCATCACAAATATAACAGGTACACAAAAATAGATTTATTGAACTGAGTAGAATTCACATGCACAATGCTAGGCAGATGTTGAGTAGTGAGGAGAATCTGGATTCATATCCAAGTCCATTGACTCCAAGACTTTCCCTACAGTTTGCTCTCCACCCTACACCCCTGAATAATGCAGTCAGAGAAGCCAAGGTATGTGGCTTTGCTGGTGGAGGTGCTTAAACGGTGGTTGTAAATGCAGGAGCAAGTTTGAGGAGAAAATGACAAATAGATATTGAACTGAGAGGTAATTTCAATTACAGTTAAAAGACAGAAGATGAGCTCAGAAGTCAGAGGACTTCTGGTATTAGGATACTAAGGAATGAAGGTAAGACAGTACAAGTAAGGCAGACAAACTACTCTGTAGCTTCTTGGTCAATGGAAGGGAAGTGGTGAGATATACTGGGAATGCTTACTGAGGTGCCTACTGGATCTATTTCCTACTTCTGTGAGATCTTAAAGTACCCAGAACACCCATTGTCCTTTCAGAGGAAATCCTCGACCATTCTTAGAGCTGTGTGGTCTCATCGTCAGGTTGATAGGACCAGAGATAGACAGATGACACAGGTCCGCCATGACTAGGTTAACCAAAGACCAGTGGGGTGACCCCAGAGCAGAGCCCCAACAGAGGCAGTGTGCCCTGACTGCTGGCTGGCCATTCCACGCCCCCTCCGTATCCAGGAGGTATTGCAGTCCATCCTCTGAAAGGAAGGGATGATTTCATAGCTTCTTATAAACTCCAACAATTCTCAGATTACCTGAGTGATGACTTTTTGTTATTTTTGCATTTGAATTCCCGTTCCTTGCTTTGTTCCTAATTGGGAAAAACGGTTGATTGTAGACATTCCAAAGTGACTTCAGCATGATTTTTAAATATGAGAAACCACGTTGGACCAAGAGACCTAAATTGAACCCAGGAGATCTGATTCTTTCCTTGGTGTTTACAACTCTGATTTGTTGACTCTCTTCCAAAATGCCCTCCTTTGACAAGAGAATCTGGCTCCCCTGGGCGATTCGTGGTGGGGGAGTTGGAGTGATTTGTAATTACATTTTATTTTAGTTTTAGTTTCTGTTATTTTACTCTGAGCATGTGTACCTTTTAAGGTTGTTTTTTTTTTCCTTTTTTCTTTTAACACTAGGGCCTCAGAATGCCAAACTAATTTTCTCTCTCCATCCCCTGTTGGTTTCAGATGACAAGCTTTTAAAAGCACAGCCCTGTTAGTTTTAGAGCCTTAAGACTCATTGTCCTGCAGCCTTCCTGTCCCCTGTTACCCTCTTGTTGTTGTCATCTCCCAGGGTGTTCCAAATCTCTGATTTCCCTCTTTGAGTGGTGTCTCCCATTTAGTTTATTGAGAGATAAGGCAAAGCTTTTGAGTGTGAACAAGGCCTGGCTCTCAGAGCTTAGTCTGTTGGGCTGTATCTCTGCATAATCCCGACGTCCAAAAAGAAAGGGTGAAATGCCTAGAGGCTATGTCTCAGAAACCCCATTGTTTCATCCACAGTTCTATAGAGGAAATTCAAGCTTCTGGACTTATCTCCACTGACTGGCGTGATTGACACAGTGCCAGGCATTGTGTTGTGAACCTGGTGGCTTATGGCCTACACTGCCGATCACAAAGACCAACATAGGCAGCTGAGATGACCAACCAGGTCTGCACAGACTACCTGTATTTATTCCACTGGGCATGCTGCAGATCAGCACTCTGGTAGCCATGTAGACTCTGCCTTACCTTTGCTTCCAGCAAATGGAGGAGCAAAACCAGGCCTCATTCATAAGGACCACTAAGTAACACAAAAGGTAGTGAGCACTTACTTAAAAACGGGATCCAAAACAAAACATTCTAAATAAGGCTTTTATGTTGGCACCATAAAATAATTTAACTGCCAAAAAAAGATGCATTTTAGAACAGAATGCTAGTTTTAATTGGTGCCTTTTTTTTTTTTAAAGAAAAATTTACAGCCCATCTTAATTTAAGTTCTGGCCCTTGACAAGTTTTCTTAGTTATATGGTTATCGGCCAATGATATGTGATTTAATTGATAGTAAGCCTTTCAAATTAGCTTTTTAGCAATGATAAACAAATGCACCTTGTAACAATTAAAAATGGGAACTCTTCATACTGTATTTCATTTATATTAACTATATCCAGATGCAGAAACAATACCCTCCACTTAATTCCTTATTAATCTACTACTTTCCCCCAAATAGAGTGAAGTTATAAATTAAAAGAAGAAACTGCCTTCCTTGGATTTTATTAATCACAGGCCTTTCAGGGAAGGCAAGCAGAGTTCTTGCTGCTTCTATTTGCGTTCACTTAAACCCCTTTGGAGAAGTTTCTCCAACGTGTGGCTCAACTTTTTGGAACTCTGGAGAACATTCAGGAAAGAGAACACGAATGATAAATAGTTTGGAAATGAAGATCAAAAAGAAAGCATTAGGAGAACTGGTTATGTTTAGTCTAGAGAAGAGAAGAATAAGTAGAGGCATATTTTCCCCAACTGTCATAAACAGGACGAGTGCAATTCTTCTTTTTCGCCAAAGAGTAAGGAAGAACAAGTGAGTATAGGCAGAAGCAAGAATTTGACTTTAACTAACATAATTTCTTTTAGGTTTTGTTTTTTTTTTCATAATAATGAAAACACTTAGGAATTCAGGAAATTATCCTAAAATAGTTTCAGAATGCTATTCACAGGGCAACCTGGGGATTAAGAACAAAGCAATACCCATCAAAGGGAGTGAAAAATTAATGCTATTTACATAACACAGAGTCAGCAATACTTTCCATTGATAATTGAAATAATAATGGTGTTTACTTCTAATGGGGATCTAACATACATCGCACCTTGTTCAACTATTTATTTAGTCTCAGGGGCCAAAGAATTCATGATAGCTCACCCAGAGTGCTGGCTATATGGGCAATGTCCTAAGGGCTTGACACACAGGAATGGATTTAACCCTTACAACAGTCCTATGAAGTTGGCACTATTCTTTCTCTGTTTTTGCGATGAGGAAACAGAGGCAAAAAATAAAAACTGTGTGGCCAAAGTCACACCTTCAGGTTATAAATAAAAGAGCCAGGACTTAAACCTGGATCCTTTTGCATCCTCGGGGGAGTGAGCACCAAGCTGAGGTTAGATGTGCATGAGGTTTATTGGAGATACACTTGTGAAGGATGAAGTGGGAAGAAGCAGGAGGAATGAGCAGGAAAGGCTCCAGACCAAGATGCCAGTGTGGTATCTATGAAAGAAGGGAAGGAAGGAGGCACTGGGTAAGAAAAGCCTCCGACCACTGACTAAATCTCAAATGGGCTGATGGGTGAGAAGTCGTGGGTCAAAGTTGGAAGTGTCCTTCATTGAGCATGAATGGCCTACTGCAACAGTCCCAGCAGATCCCGAGGGCTCTACTGCCTGTAGTAGGCTCTTTTAAGAGACATCTGAGTGGGAGCACTAGAGAACTCAAGTTGTCTGCACCAGAGTCTATGCTCTTAGGCATTCTGTAACGCCACTTTCCTCATACTTTCAGGATATGTAGTGAAAGACATAACCTGGTCTTAATGAAAGGCCCAAGTAGGAATAGAGGATGCTTCATTTCAAAGATCTAGGAGCTCCACTCACAGGGAGCCCAGTGTCAGCAGTGCCTGAGGCCATGTAAAGCAATGACTCTGGTGGAAAAGGGCTGTATTATAATCTTCTGATCCAAACATACTTACAAGTTTTGCTCTGGAACAGACATCTTCATCTCTTACAATCTCATAAAACTTTTTAGCCAGTGTGTATGTATTTACTCAACGCTTACTAACGACAAGGCACTGTGTTAAGTGCAATGGGAAATACTAAGATCTAAAAGCCTTAACTCTCCATCCAGTGGTTTACCACTAATATAAATATCTGCATGGACATGAGAACAAGTAAAAAATGCCACACAAGGCACAGACATGGAGCTTTGGAAGTTTAGGGAAGAGAGGGACTACTTCCTGTTGGAAAGATTGGGAAAGATACTATGAAGGAAAAAACTCTGGTATTGATTCCTCAAATGCAAATATGGTGGCTACGAGGACCTAAATATTCATGCCACTGGAAGAAAGTAACAAAAACCTGTCACAGAAGTAGGAAGCATTAATTGATAAAATCATTATTTTCCTAAGATATAAGACATAACTAAAGTCCAGACCCCAAGGGAGCTACAAATATATTTATCTTTTTTATTAGAAGAAGAAATAGAGACTTACTTTCTACCTGTATTAGTTTTCTGGAGTTGTTGTAACAAAGTACACAGACTGGGTGACTTAAAACAGTAGAAATGCATTGTCACAGTGTTCTGGAGGCTAGAAGTCCAACATCATGGTGTTGTCAGGGTAGCACTTCCCCCAAAACCTCTGACGAAGGATCCTTTCTTGCCTCTTCCAGCTTCTGGTCATCCCAGGCATTTCTTGGCTTGTAGATGGAGCACTCCAGGCTCTGCCTCCACCGTGACATTCCCCCATTATGTCTGTTCTTCACATGGCCACGCTTCTGTGTCTCTGTCCTTTTGTAATGACACCCGTCATTCCTGGGCCCACCCTATTCCAATATGGCCTCATTTTAACTAATTATAACTGCAATACCCCTATTTCCAAAAAGGATCCCATTCTAAGGTCCTAGGAGAAAGACTTCAGCATATCTATTTGGAGGGGACACTATTCGACCCATAACATTATCCTCTTAAATAAATCATGATACTATTCTTCGCTGCATCCTGAAATTTAATTTTACTTGAGTAAAAATTAATATCTCAGATTTCCTAAGAACTGTGTAAAAAAAGTCCTAATTATTTATATCATTAAGTTAGTATACATTTATACATCAAAATATAATATTGAGATCTCTGAATAAAGTCCTAAAAATATTCTGAAACATTTGATGAAAGTACTAACTTTCATCACAGCTTCCTGGTTCTCCTGAATCGGTATAGTTTAATGTTCAGGCAATCTGTTAAAATTTATTATAATTTCAGGACAGGTTTTTCACATAGAAAATTCAAAGGTAAGAGGTGAGTTGCTAACTCCATGTTCAGTCTCCTTTGATGAGAAGAATTGCTCTTTTTGTCACTGAGAAACAGAAACAATGCAACAACTTTTACTCTACCGGGCAGAGAAGAGTAAAGGTCTCTAGACGCAGTTGGAACAAGCCCATTAACTAGTTCAAATATAGACTGCCCATGTTCGCAGATTGTACTTTTCCAAGGTGGCCACAAAAAAATATATCTCAACCCATATGCTCTACTTATAATGTGACATTGACACTGCTCCACTGAGAGGTAAAGAATATGGACAGGGTTTAGTGACTGGCTGCTAATGAACAAAATGTTCTGGAAGCCAAGTTGAGTGACTTCCTAGACAAGGTCATAAAATGCATGGCTTCTGCCTTGGCTTTCTCTGTCCCTCCCCTCTTGCTCTCCCTTCCTCTCTATCTTTCCTTTTGTTACTTTTTCTGTCTCTGTTTGTCTGTCTCTCTTCTTCTCTGTCTTTCTCTCTCTTCCTCTCCTCCCCGCCCCCTTTCTCCCAGGACACTCACCTTTGGAACCCCAGTGCCATGTTGGAAACCATGTTTTGGAACTCAGGCCAAAAGGAGAGGCCACATGTGGGTGTTTGAGCCGACAACTCCAGCTACATCCGTGGCCATCAGCCAGCATCAACCTCCAGACAAGCTGCAGGAACAAGCCTTCAGATTATTCCAGCTGAAGCCCAGACATCGTGGAGCAGAAGCAAGCTGTCCTCACTGTTCTCTGGACACATTCCTGTCCAACATGAGCGTAATAAATGATGGTTTGGTGCCACTACATTTGGGGGTAACTTACTACACAGCCATCGTTACTGGAATGCCATATATCCAGCAAACTAGCAAGTTGTAAAGTGAGAATCTTAAGTGACATGTTGCTGGAACTTTATCCTGGCCTCTGAGAGAGGTAATCTTTTAGAAGCAAAGAGGAAGGAATACTAAGGCTGAAAGGCCCTCAGAAACTAAGGAGTTTTAGGCTGCCAGTAGGGAAAATATTTAATACCGATGCCTCTCACTTCAGGGACTTGTGGCCTGGCCAGTGCATGATACTCTGTGGTTGACCATTGAGTCAAGGCAAACACTGGGTGTCTTTGAAGCTAAGGTGACAAAGTTATATATTAGTTTTGTCTCAGGTAAACTCCTGCTGAATATTGGCTGATAATTTTTATAAAGAGCGACTTGCTAAAGGAGACTCTAATTTTGGGATTTTAAACTTGTTGGGACAAATTGTATATTCTCTATAACTGATGAGAAAAGGCTTTCTCCCGCTTTCTTTCCCTCCTTCTTTCTTTCCTTCCTTCCTTCCTTCCTTCCTTCCTTCCTTCCTTCCTTCCTTCCTTCCTTCTTTCCTTCCTTCCTTCCTTCCTTCTTTCCTTTACTTTTTTTTCAGTGATATCTATCTGTGTGTGAACGGCAAAATACAAAAAAAGCTACAGGAGAAAAAATAAGCTCATTTTTAAAAATTCAAGTTAGTATTAGTGTGTTGCCCAGTTTGAAAACAAATTATATGTGAGTCTTAGAATTTGTCTTCTTTCCTACCAAGGCATTATTGAACTTTTCAGTTGAAACAAATTAATTCTAAAGCTCCTATTTAAAATGTCTGAAACCTCCTAATTAAAAGCAATGATGCATTAACACGGGATTCAAAGGTTCATTTTATCTTATTTTTTTAAGTTTTTATTTAAATTCCAGTTAGTGAACCTGTACTGTAATATTAGACTCAGGTGTTCAATATAGTGATTCAACGCTTCCAGACATCACCCGGTGCTCATCACAATAAGTGCAGTCTTCAATCCCCATCACCTATTTAACCTCTTCAACTGTTCATTTTAAATCAATGAACTTGACAGTTATAAGGTCACTGCTGAAAAATCATAGAATGATAAATCTTTAAAAATGGGTATGAATGCAGAGGTTATTTACTTAGCTCAGGGTGAAGTTGCTTTCCCAAGATAAGAAATTCGAAGCTTTCTTTAAAATCTGCATCTAACCCACCACACTCACACCTGTGCACTGGTCTTTGGGAACTTGCTCCTCTAATGCGTTAGGCTAGCAAATGGGGTTTGGATCATAAGTTTAAGAAAAGGGATATTCTGGTGGTGGTGGAAGGATGGGGAGAGATCAGAGGTGAACATGGAAACAATAGTGTCACTATCGATCCATTGTTTTCACCTGTTTATTTTTTAAAAATACAGTGTAGTCAATCCATTTTTTGTAACAGTGTCTTATTTTTAAATCTATTTCACCCTGCTAGTTATGGTTCAAGAAAGTGTCAAGTTTCCTATTCACTGTAACTAACTGCAGCAGAAATGTACAACTTTCTGGATATCCTTTGGTTCCCATACAATACATTTCCTTCCGTGTATTGTCCTAATGGCCCAATGGTGGGGCCTTTCGTGATCTAAGTCTCCCTCTTATTTGCATGATGGAATCATGATTTTTAAACTACATTTTTAATTCGTCAGAAGTTTTTCAATAATTGTTCTAAAAACATATTCCTTCTTCCTTTCATTTTATTGATGTTTTCTTTTTAGGGTGTCTGTTTCCTCAGCTAAAGAAGTTCATCTTGAATCATTCTCTAAACTTAGAACAAGTTCATTTGTGAAAATAAAGTTGTTTTACTTTCAGACAGACATGCCCCAAAGTGGGAGAGGGTCTGGGGTACAGGAATGTGCTTCCACCCTTAAGCTGGATTAAGCTTTGAAAACACTTTAACGAGTTTTAGATTCCTGTCTGATTAAGAGTTGCTCCACGTAATAAGCAGAGAAGCAGAAAATGAAGCCACACAGTTGTCAATACGAGTGTTAAAGACCTTTCTTTATATCCCTACTCTGTGATTTTAGGGATTACAGAAAGCAAATTGTAGCCCTTCTATTCAGATTTTATATTTTATTGCAGAAGTCAAAAGATTTGTCTTAGAAGATAAGTATCACGCCTGAACCTTTCCCAGGGGTTTGGCTCGGCTCTCATTTGGGTGGTAGAACCATCTGAGGGCTGGCCCCGCTTCGATAATCATCATCAGGCTTGCACCCCACTGAACCTTGCCCTTCAGCCTCCCTGTCATACAAGCTCCTTCTTTGACCCCACGTCCTTTTCCAGTCACTGTCTTATCTCGCTCCTCCTTCTCCTGGCAAAATTCTCTACAGAGCCCTTCGCAGTGTCTGTATCTCCATCTCCACCCCCTCGGATTCTTTCTGAGCAACTTTCATGTTGCCAAATCCAAGACTCTTCCCTAGGTATTCCTCTCAAGGAAGCCTCACTCAGTAGCTTTCAAGGAAGCTGTTCCACTTCACTGGAAACTCCCACTTCTCTGAGTGTCTGTTCACCAGGTTTCCTCACACCTCTCTGGCGTTCTTTAGGTCTTCTCTGGTGGGTTCTCCTTTGAGCTTGATCTCGGACATGTGGGAGGGCCCCCAGACGACAGTCCGAGTCCTTTTCTCTACCTACATAGTGTCTCTAAGGAGATAATCTTGTCCTATGGTTTGTGATGGCAGATATACCATGATTCCCAGATTCTTCTTGTCATCCTAAACTCTCTCCCGAGCTTCAGACCAGATATCTGACTTTGTATTTAGTATCTCCATCTGGCTCACTAATAGGTATCTCAAATATCTAGTTAATTTTCTCCTACTCTCCAAATTGTATTCATGCAACCAGAGCTCCCAATCCTAGATAATGGCATCTATCTCCAGCCAAGAGCTCAAGCTTTGATTTTTCTTTTCTACTCCATCAGTGAGTCTGGGGGCTTTATCTCCAATGTATATCTCAAATCCATCCACCTCATTCCATCTTCACTGCTGTCACGTTAACACAAACCACCATCACCACTTACTTGGAGGATTACAATTGCTTCTGAATATCTCCCTCCTCCCATCTCCCCTGCTACAATCCATTACCACATAGCACTCAGAGAGACATTTTTAAAATACAAATCAGATCATGTCATTTCCATGCTTAAAACCATTTGGGTATCTCCTTTCCAAAAGCACTTAGAATAAAATGCACCTCTTTTCCCCAATTTACAAGATTCCGGTTGACTTGGCCCCTACCTAACTCCTTGTCAACTTATATCATTTCTCCCTCTCCTCTTCTATCCAAGCCATGTTGGCTGTCTTTTTGCCAATATGCCATTAACACTTTCCACCTCAGGATCATTGTATGTACTTTCTTTCATCCCTTTGCCCAGCTGGTTCCTTCTTATTTGTCAACTCTTAATTTATAGGTTACTGTTAGCCACTTAGATCAAACCTCCCTGATGACTTTGTTCAAAGGAAGTATTCCCTTTCATCACCACACCCAGTTCTTGCCCAGGAAAGCCTTCATTACAACTTGTAATTACAGGCTTGTTTGTGTTCTCATTTGTTGTCATTCATCTCCCACAAGAATGTTGAGTGCCCTAAGAGTAGGGCCTTGCTTGGTCTTATTAACGGCTGCATCACTGCTGCCTAGAATAATGCCTTCTTGCCATAGATGTTCAATAAGTATTTGTTGAATGAATGAATGAGTTTGTAGAGTACTCAAACCATTTGTTTTTTTCTTGATTGCCTGCCAATCTACTCCTTGGTAAAATATCTGGCGGGGAGAGTAAAGAACACCTTTCATTTTAAAGTTATGTTCAAAGAAGATGTTGAACTTTAACAGGTTAGAGGAAGCTCCTAGCTTTTATGTCTTAGCCTTTAAGCAGTATATCTCTTAATGATGGTGAATAACCAAAGTTTGAGTTATGAGAGCAATCAGATTTTCACTAGCAAAATTTAATCTTTTCCATTTTCCGTCCCTTTTATGAATTTTATTCTACCTGAATTTAGATGGTGGACATAGCTATGGAAGCTTTGTATGGAATTTTCAACTACTGAAATTCTAGAATTGCTACAAAATTAACCTTTTTGTTTATTTTCAGATACACTGGTCCCAAGACTATGGCTTGCTAACTCTTCCTATTCCAAGAATTACAAAATAAAGATGCTGACTTGGAACTCATTGCAACAATACCTGGAGACATGAAACTGTATCTATAAAACACTGATGTAATGCTATGAGCTCATAATAGAAATGGATACTAAACCATCTGTGTTTTGTGGCACACTACAACTTTTCGTGTGCGGAATTCTAAAGTAAAAAATAAAACAAAGTTGCAACTAACAGGTGTGTTGTTTCAAGCATAGGACTCAGCAACCCCAAATCCTGACTTGTTGAAATGCCTGCAAAAACTGAAGGTCAGGTTGAGATATCACATTCGACATTCTAGAAAAAAGCAAAGAAGTACCTCTCAAATGTTATAGGGGGAAAAATGATAAATTGAATATAAAACCTGGAAGGTCAAGATAAAAAATCCAATGCAAAATATTTTTTTATTAGAAGAAAAGAAAAACAGAAAAAGGGAGAAGAAGCGCAAGAGAAAGGAAGGCAGGGCTTGTTGACAAGGTGCCACGCCTGAGCCAGCTTGACCATTGGAACTCAGTCTCTTTCGCTGTGTGCAGTCAAGAAAATAATGGTCAGTATGTATTTACGATTTACTCCGGGTTTCCGTATGTTGCCATGTGTTTCAGCTCTGAAAAGTGTGCAACCATGGTCAGGACAAGGGCAATCACAGCTCGAAAAGGCTAATGGTCAGAATGGCCCAGAGAAACTGGGCATCGCTTTCCAAAAAGGATTGAACTTCCGTTAAATCTTCTGTTAAATCAGGATTTTGATGGAGAAAGAGGAGCAGAGAGGAGAGAGTGTGAAGAGAGCCACATACCCAGAAGCAAACAAATAAAAGAGTTGGGGAAAATAAGTTAGACTTCTCTGTCCCCAGGAAAAAGCTTCAAACAGTACCCCAGTTGAAGCACAGGGATATTTCGTGTAGTCCAAAGAAATGAATGCAATGAGGCTGCAGGGTTTTGAACCCCGGGAGCAGTGTGAGTGAGCAGGAAGCAGCTTTTGGAAACCTCCAGCAAGGGTGTCATGAAGAAAGTGTGTTTTAGGAAGGGACACTGTTGGTGGTGTCCGGCAAGATGGCTTACAAGAAGGTAAGCTTAGAGTCATACCGTGATGCTGTTGCTGTGCTAAGGTTGTAAGATGTAATCTATCAAAGATCTATCTTCTGACAGGGGTGATTTTAATAGAGATAAAGGAGAAATTCCAAGAGGCAGTTGGAAGGGAACAGCAAGAGACATTTATCAAGTGTCCTGTGTTCTATTCTTTACATACATAATTCTCATACCAACCCTTCCCAATAGGTATTATTATTCCAATTTAGAGATAATCGAGTCTCAGGGACTTATTACATGACTTACTCAAGGTCAGATAGTGGTACTTGGATTTAGAACCAGCAGATTAAGAATCAGCAGATTGAATCAGGTTGAATCCAAATATTTTCACTTGTTTGTTTTAGAAAGCTGTATTTCTACTTTTATTTTATTTTATTTTATTTTCCTCCTAGTCTGGGAACCTCACATTGGTTTGTGTGTGTTGGTATTTCCAAGACAGCGGTTCGGTAGGCAATGCCCAAAGCAGAAAGGAATGGCCAGTTTTGTTACCATTTTCTTTCTTTATGCTCAGAACTGTGCACTGGTTTCAGATAAATGAAAAAGTAGTTCCTGATAATAAACAACAGTCTAATAAAGATCACAGCCAGTGAAGGTAAGCACCCTTCACACATTGCTCTCAGTGAGTTCCTTTGGGTCACTGTGACCTGGGCTGGACAGCAATCACACACCAAGTCTCCTGAGCAAAGGGAGGCCAGCCCGGGCATGTTCCAGACGATATTCCGGCAGAACGTGCGTAAGCCACTCAGGCCATTTAGAAGTGGGAAAAAATAAATTTGCAACAGCAGAGTCAAAGGATAAGATGGGCTTTGAGGGGAGGCTACAGCTCAAGTGTTTGACTCCGATTTGAAAACCTGGAGAGCTCTCTTTATAAAGAAAAACAGAAGCTCACAGGCCTGTTTCATTACCCACCAGTGCTTTTGAGCCATGAACTTTCCCCCACTTCGGAGACTTCTCTGGAAAATTCATTTCATGCTTGTCTACTCCAGTAAAACCCTTGACTGAACTGCTACAAAAACAGGAGACTTGGCCAAGGGAGTAGGAGAAAACGCCCGATATGGTAAAGCCAGTTGGCATCCTTGAGAACCATGGGCCTGCGACCTTTGCTTTACCTGTAATCTTGGACCATGACCTTCTGCCAGCAGAAGGGGTGTTTTGATTGTTCCTGTGCCAGGTGACCAGGAGGCGGTCACGGCTCATGGGACCCAGACTTTGACACACTGAAGAATATCTCTCGGGCGGAGGGAGGGCTGGAGCTACCCTGGTTTCTAGCTCTGCGCTCACCAGCGCCTGAGAGGCGGTCTTAGGAAACTTGTTGGGTAACTCACATCTCTTTGAAAGCCTCCACTTGGATTGTTTTTTTTTTCTTACAAGGATGTGCCTGCATCCATTACCTTATTGCTGCTAATGCTGCTCTTAAAGTCATGGGATAAAACATCCCTGTCTCATGCGCCTGGGTGGCTCAGTGGGTTAAAGCCTCTGCCTTTGGCTCAGGTCATGATCTCAGGGTCCTGGGATCAAGGCCGGCATCGGGCTCCCTGCTCAGCGGGGAGCCTGCTTCCTCCTCTCTCTCTCTCTCTGTCTGCCTCTCTGCCTACTTGTGATCTCTCTCTCTCTCTGTCAAATAAATAAACAAAATAAAATCTTAAAAAAAAATCTCTGTCTCCTCTCTGCTGGGTTTTACCTAACAATTTATTGAACACCTGCTATGAAGTAGGAATTGTGCAGAGTTTTTGGAATGCAAAGACGAATCAGGCATGATCGCTGCCCTGGAAGGGCTTAGAGGGGGCTAGGGGGAGGTGCACAGAAGGAGAAGGGCACACAGTCGAACCGTGCAGGTGAACAGGTGGGTAGATGTATAGGGCAAAGGGAACATAGGCCCAGGGTTATTACTTCCACTTGGAAAGGCAGGAAAAGCTTCACAGCAACCATCTGAGATGAACTTCCTAAATTCTCTTGCCTCAGCTCCCAAAACCATCAATAGCTGTAGAGAATTCTTACCAGCTTTCTCCCTACCTTAGAAGAGAGATCTACTCATTTCTAAGGCTAACCCTTCAATGGCTAATAAACTTCATCTTCCAATATAGATGAGATGTAAAAGAATTACAAAAAATATTGTAAAACAGCAATATATAAACAGCAAGAGAGACCAAGTATCTCCCTTAACCCAGCCAACTTCTGTTAACACTGCTGCCATTGTCCTTACTTGTGTATTTTAATCTCTTTTCTTTTCTTATGTGTGTTTCAACAATTATGACCACGACCCTTTGTGTTCACATCCATCCTCCAGCTCCTCTTCTGGGACCTGACTCCTTCCAATTCTATATCTTGACTGTCTTTCCCATTGGAAAGTCCCATTCACTTCCCTGCTCGTTTAAATCTCACCCACCCTACAGCACAGGAAACCAAAGCATTTCCTTAGTGGAGCTAGACTGCTCTTCAAGGTTCTTCAAGGACCCACTAAGGGGGCCAACTCACTTTCCTTTTTGATCCCTTCCTTCTTTCTGTAGCTTTTCTCCCTTGACTGCCTTGGCTGTCTATTTCTGAAATTTTCTTTTGTTCCCTACGTCTCCGAGAACTCTTTCCTCCATCTTTTTCTTATCTTAGTCCCTCCCCCTCTGATGGTGGTTCCAGGAAGCTCAGCCACCTCCAGCTTCTCTTCACTTACTCAAAACTCCCTTGGGTCCCTCGTATTCACTGTGTACTTCCAAGAGAGCATCGCCACCTGGACTTTTAGCCTGAACTCCAGCCCCGTTTACTGTGGGTCACCTTTACGCTAGACACCTCACACTCAACGTGTGCGAACTGGGTTCTTCTCCTTCTTCCCTAGCTTGTTCAACTATACCACCCACTTAGCCTACCATGCTAGAAGAATGGGCATCATCTTCATTTCCTCTTTCTTTCTTAGTCAAGTAAATTCTTTCTACAGAATGTATCTCAGATCCATGACTTATTCTCATTGCCACTTTAAAAAATCAGACTCTGTTTTTGATCTCATCTACTAGATAGCCTACGAATGAAGGCACTGTTTTCTTTTTCTTTTTACAGTGCTTTCTCTTCCATGCATTTTCACAAATTATATTTCTAAAATACCGATATCTTTTTAAAAAAATCACTTCCTCATTTAAAAAGTGTTAATGATTTTCCACGGCCTGCACCAAAATTCAAATTTCTTACATAGCAAAAGCAGTGTGTGATTTGCTCCCAATCTATTTTTCCACCCTTATTTCTTCCCTATGTATGCCCCATCCCCCCTTCAGGGTAGCCTCATGTACACAATGTAGCCGCATGCTACTGCACTCAGTTGCTCTGAGCAATGCCACGAATCCTTAGGATTCTTAGAATCCTAGGACCAACTGTGCTTTTTCCTCTGCCTAGAAATGCCTTGTGCATTGTCAAAATCACGTTCACACTTTGAAGCCCAACTTAAATGCTGCCTTCTCTGTAAAGTCTTTCCAGACCTGTTCTTTTCCTGCCACCCACCCCGCAGCCCCTCCCCGCTCCCAGGAAATCTCCTCTGTGTTCTTCTATCAGCCTGGTTCCCAAACTTGCCTGTGTGCTAGAATCAACTGGGAAGCTTTTACAAGATACTGATGCCTGGGCCTTACTTCATACCACTTAGACCAGAACATTTGAGGGTCAGCTTCCTGCATTAGTAATTTGACACTCAGATCCCAGGTGCACAGGATTTGATAAGTTCAAATCTTGATTCATGATTCATTGCACACTATCAACACTGTCCATGCATGTCCCTCTTTTAATTGAATTTTAATAATGTAACAAATACCTGTGAGCCTACCACCTGATTTAAGAACCAGAGCATTAAAAGTAGGTTATTATATATGTGCTCCTCGTCTATTCAACCATCTGCCTGCACCAGAGGTAACCACACCCTGAAATTTTATACTTTTGCTTTAAAAGTATTATATATAATATATAATGTTTTTTAAAGATTTATTTATTTATTTGACACAGAGAGAGAGATCACAAGTAGGCAGAGAGACAGGCAGAGAGAGAGGAAGAAGCAGGCTCCCGCTGAGCAGAGAGCCCGATGTGGGGCTCGATCCCAGGACCCTGAGATCATGACCTGAACCGAAGGCAGAGGCTTTAACCCACTGAGCCACCCAGGCGCCCCTATAAAATGTTTTATATATATTTTATATATGTGTGTGTGTGTATACATACATACATACATATATATATATATATGNCTGAGCCACCCAGGCGCCCCTATAAAATGTTTTATATATATTTTATATATGTGTGTGTGTGTGTATACATACATATATATATATATGTATATGTATATAATAGGGACTGCATCTCTATTTAGTTTTGGTGGTTTTTGAACTCTATAAAAGACAGATCAGGTACTGGCATTTTTCCAAAGCCCTGGGTGATTCTCATGCACAGCCAGGGAAGGCCATTCTCAGAGCACTTTCTACCTTTATTCCAGTCGTCTCCCCGGTCACCTCTGTGAGCCATTGACTGGTCTTTTCTTTGGCTCGAAATTTGGGAGTCATGCCTCACTCTGGCTCTCCTGGAGGTGGTGGGTCAGGTCCCGGTCTCTGATCCATGCATTGAGGGCATGCTGTTCTCATCTTTCTTCAGGTCTGAAATCATGCTGCTGCTGGGCTCTTTCTCTGACTCTGAGCTTTGGGTCTGTCATTCTCTACCCTGTCTCTGTCGTCTTCAGAGATTACTCTTTTGTCCCCACCCCAAACCCAGAGCATTTACTCTTAATATTAGCAAAGGAAAGCCAGTAAAGTTGCAAAGACGTGTATATGAAAAACCATGTAGAGAGAAAAATAAAATGAAAAATGTTCCCTATATCCTTAGCCTCTAATGACTGGGAAAGTAGGCTGAGGTTTAGTAAAGCCACAATTGTACAGAAGGGGACACTGGATTGCTCCTTCCTATGTGGGATATCTCCCTGGGAGAAATCAGCTCCATCCATGAACACATATCATCAGCCATGAACACCTCCTTATATTGCTTCACTTAATCATCCCAAATAAACTGTGTGCTGCTGTGTCAATTACATGCCATTTATTGAAACAGGTTACAAATAGTCAACGGGGACAACAAGACTCACTTTATTCTGGGTTATCCTGATTCTGGGGCAAGGAATTCCTTTCTTGATTGGTTCGATTAGCTCCAGGGTCTCTCTCTGTCCCTGTCCCCCAAAAGTTGAGGTTCTTCAAATGACCAAAGAAGACAATGGGTGGTGTGACCTGTGGTGTTTGTGCCTTGGGAAAATCACAAGGGTACTTTGGAATAGAGCTGGATTTCCTTCCTAACCATAATGGCCTTGTGCACTGATAAGGTGGGTAAACCAATGAGGTCTCTGGAGCACCTGAGCCTCATTCCTAACATTTTTCTCATGCCAAAGAAGCAGAGTAACCCAGGGATGGAGAATTTTTTTTTCTCAGTCATTGATAGAAAAGGTGGAAAATCAACTGAATAACACATAAAGGTAAAAACAAAAAACAAACAAACAAAAAACCATTTAGATTTTCCTTTTGTTCCTTCTAATAAGAAAGAAAACATATTCAATTTGCCCCTTACTTCCTCTCTCCCTCCCTTCCTTCCTTCCTTCCATTTTTCCTTCCTTCCTTCCTTTCTTTGAAATGGAATTGTTTTTTAATGCTATGTTGTAACATTAAAAATCTCTCCTCTCCCAGGCAAGGGATCTTTCCAGTTCTACCAATTACCACCTTACACATGGCAGATTAAGTAAGCTGAAATGTTCTCTGCACTACGACATTGGGCTCTGAAGGTAAGTTTGCTGAATAAATAAAAAGGATAGTGTAATATTTGTAAATGAAACAGTCCCAGGACACACACTGAATTTTTTTTATGGTTCAAATGAGAAGTATTGTAAGAGCTTACAGTTTGTCTCAGAAAACCAAAGAGGTTCTCTTTTGTGAACCGTTGCAATACATTTGCTATTCCTGGGGTGCACTGGAAATCAACAAGTTAATAAAACAGTTGTCTTGGAAGTTTGAGTTATTAAATAACACTTGAACATAATTTCTAGGAATTCGTAAGTTCTACAATTCTTCCTGTGTTCCTAGCCCAACTGTTAAGCTTATTATCCTCAGGAATCTTAAACAATAAAGCACCGGAAGGCTTTGTGAGTTGGGTAGTGGCAAAGTGTACACGTGCCCTTGGCAGAGATAGGCATGCACCACACCTGTGTGTACAGGCATGTATGTCCATGCCCACAACAGCCGGAGGGTCCGCACCCTGGGTCTAAGAGAAACTCTGACTTTTAAGGGGGCCATTTTCTTTTTCTTTTTAATCATGATCTTACGGTTGAATCCAAACCCCAAACAAACATGGCTTCAGGGAGCAACGCAGCAGGGCACTTTGAGGGGATTGGATTTCTTTAAATTACAAAAACGGTAAAAGCAGGAGGCCTTTTAAATCAACATTTGATAATCTGAGTCACGCTCATGTTTTTGCTTCTTTGCTTCGAAAAACACTATTGTCAGAGTTGACTAAAATCTGCATAGCAGAGCATGACCCAGTTGGAGAGAAGCATGCAAACACTATGCAGCCCCTAATAAGAAGCGCTGTCCTCCTGCCCTTTGGATCCATTACCAGGCCTGAAAGTTCTGACTCTGTCAAGAATCATCATATTCTTTACTCATAGAAAAACATTTAAATAAGAACAATGTATTCAATAATATTTTTATTTAAAGGTTTATTTTATGCATAATAAGAACTCTCCACAAAGTCAGTTTAGAGGGAACATACCTCAGCATAGTAAAGGCCATTTATGAGAAGCCCACAGCTGATATCGGGTACTCAATGTGGAAAAACTGAGAGCTTTCCCTCTAAGATCAAGAAAAAGACAAGGATGTCCCTTCTCACCACTTTTATAAACATGGTACTGGAACCCTAGCCATAGTTATCAGACAAGAAAAAGAAATAAAAGGCATCCAAATTGGTAAAGAAGGAGTAAAGCCTTCACTGTTTGTAGATGACATGATACCATATTTAGAAAATCCTAAAGATTCCATCAAGATCTACATGAACTGATAAATGAATTTAGTAAAGTTACAGGATACAGAATTAATATATGGAAATCATTGCATTTCTATATACTAATAATAAAGTAGCAGAAAGAGAAATTAAGAAAAAAATCCCATTTACAATTGCCAACTTATCAAAAAGAATAAAATATCTAGGAATAAACTTGACTAACAGTAATAATAAAGGTTTATTTTATTTTATTTTTTAAATATTTTATTTATTTATTTGACAGAGAAAGACACAGCAAGAGAAGGAACACCAGCTGGGGGAGTGGGAGGGGGAGAAGCAGGCTTTCCTGCAGAGCAGGGAGCCCCATGCGGGGCTCGGTCACAGGACCCTGAGATCATGACCTGAGCCGAAGGCAGAAGCTTTAACCCACTGAGCCACCCAGGTGCCCCTAAAGGTTTATTTTAAAGTTAACTGTTCTGACCCAAAAAACTGAGAATATATACATAGACATGACACCACCTCCATCCTGGTAAAACTGTCTCTTAATCATTTGAAATTCAATTTAATACAGTGGTCCTCAAGAAGTGGTTCCCAAGCCAGCAGCATTGGCACCACTCTGAAACTTGTTAGAAAAGCAAATTCGTAGGTTCTATCCCAGATCTGCTGAATCAGACATTCTGAAGGGGGGGACCCAGGAATGGATGGTTTAGGAAACCCTGCAGGTGATTCCAATGCAGGCTTGAGGACCACTGGTTTACACATTTCACTATCTGAAAGACCACCAGGTATCTGAATATAAGCCAACCATATGGCATTGCTTACTGATAAGACAGAGAAACCAAGAGGGTCTCTGGAGTATCTGGCCCTTATTCTTAACATTCTCCTTATGCCGAAGAAAGGGAAGTAATGCAGGGATGAAGATTTTTTTTTTCTTTTCCTCTCTTTTCTTTTCTTTTTTCTTTTTTTTTTTTTTTTTACAGCCAAGGCCCATTGAGGTAAAAGGCAGAAAATCAATTGGGTACCATAGAAAGGTTAAAAAAAATACCACTTAGATGATATTTTTTTATTCCTTACAATAAAAAATATATTCAACTTGCTCTTTTTTCAGTTAACTAGAAGGAACAATAAGATAAAACCAGGAAAAATAACTTGGTTTTCTATTACAGTTAATTAAGGGAGACACGCTAGATTTTATAGAGAAGCTAATTTTCTTGATAGGCAAAGGATTTCATTATATTCTTTAAGTACCTCAGCCCACTCCTCAGTCTGAAGTACCTGCATAATAAATAGTCACTGAAATTAAGGGAAAAGATGCAAATAAAATAAAAAAGGAAGAAGAGAAAAAATTGAAAATTCTCCCAGGCAGAAATATACACATGAGATCCTGAGAAAAAAGACGGACATATACACCAAGAGAAGAAAGACAACCAAGTGGAAAATAGAGCAAAATGACAGAGGTCAAAGGCAAAAGGATGATACAACCGAGGAACTAAAGTGGTTTATAAATTATAGGAATAAGGCTCATGGACATCAAGTTCAGTGATCTGGCTGCTAGGTATACAACATTTCCTCTTTTAAAAATTATTTCTAAAAATCCTTGCCCAGAATGCCGGCCAAGTTTTAAGGACCAAGAAGTAGACCCGTAGGGACGCAGGGTTCCACCTCATAGAAGAATGCCTTTTACCAAGACAAGTACTTGGGTCTGAGTAGAATTACTTGCTAGGCAGTGAGCACCCTGTCACAGGGCCCTCAAGCCAAGAAGGAAAGGCAGCTGTGAGGAATGTGGCAGAGGCTATGTCAAAAAAAGAGGGGGAAGGGAGAGGTTGGTTGTTTTATTTTTTTAATCTTCAATTTTGCTGAGAAAACTTCTCCGGGTTTCAATTTATAGCAGCTGTTTCACAGATATGTAAGCATGGGAAACATGGCTCAATGAGCCAAGGCCTGTGAATTCTCACCTCGAACCAAAATTCATTTTAGCTTCTTAACCAGTTACCACCCTATTTCATGCTTGGTTTCATCTCAGCAAGGAGAATAGGCTCTATTCTCATTCCGTGTGGTAACTGAATAGTTTAATAGTTCAATAGCTCAGTTGTAAGCAGAGTTGGACTAAAGGGAAAATGTAATCTACCGTGTGTTGGCAGGAGACATTCCAACCATCTCCAAGGAAGAACCTACTTTTTCAAGAAAAGACATCAGAAAGCATAAGCCGCCACCACAACACAACACAACAACACACACAACAGAGCTGGTAGCCACATCTTAAAAGTCAGAAGAGTTGATTCAGCTCTACAAAATGGTAGCTTTTCCACCTAATTCTTGCATCTAGGAAGTCACTAGCCCTGCATGCAGCTTCACTGGATGCCAGACCTGCATTTTGTCTCCTGAGGCAATAAAGCAAAGAGAGCAATGAAGGGAAACAACCCACACTTTCATTGTCACAATACATTATACATTCACATGCCCTTTGTCCAAACCCATAGAATGTGAACCACCAAAAGTCAACCATGGACGGCAGGTGATGATGTGTCCATATAGGTTCATCAGTTGTAACAAGTGGAGCACGTCGTGGGGGGTGGTGATAATGGGGGAGGCTGTGCACGTGTGGAGTAACTCTACTTTCCTCTGCATATTTCAGTGAACCTTAAACTGTCCTAAAATAAGAGTCTTAAAAAAAAACACAACAAAACAACGCATTGTTATTCCTGCATTTTGAACACAATCAAGTGTTCTCTATTAGTAGGCTGGAAACTCCAGCAAGGTAGATGACAAGACATTTAGTGCACAGATGGGAAAATTGAATCTCTCTCACACATAGTTCCCAAACTTCTTAAACTTACTTAAACTTGACATTCATTTGGTATTGGACTTAACAGCAATCAATCCTTGATAATTATATAATGAAAACATATTGCTCAAAGAAAAACATTGCAAGGAAAAGAAAGAGGATAGTGAGAAACAATGTAAAATCTGTATTTGTTTTATATACATGTATAAAGATGTATTTTATATACATGTGTATGTCCACATAGAGACACATACTATCTTTCAATCTCTATGAAGAAACTCCTTCTCTGCTGTCAGGAAAGTCTTTCTTTTGAGAGTCGGCAGGCCTGGATCTGTGTATCTCTCATTGGTCCCCTTGGTGCCTTACTGTGTATATCTTCAAAGCAGAGTATTGGGCAGTGCAAAGAAATCTTTCTTGCACAACAAAATTCTTCTATGGGTGATCATTCTTGAATCAACTGAGCTCAGAAGGATCGTTCTTCAAACAACCCAACTTACTAGACAAATAATATATAAGGTTCAATGTGAGTAATTTTTATCAATAAAATAGAGACTTTATCATCCTTTCTATTATTCAAATTGTTACAGCCTTTAAAACATTAAGTCAAGAGAAGAGGCCAAATTGACTATATGACTGTCAGACATGATTGCACAACAATGGTCTGAGTCGAGACTGGGAGGCAGCGCTTCCTGCACTGGCGTGAAAGGCTGATTTATGACAAATGTCCAAAATGTTGGTATTTGGAGCTCCTTCAACAGAGTTGATTTTATCAGGACATACTATTCGATTTCAACATGGCAAGTTTCTTGTATTTCTGATTAGACTCTAGCAGAATGCAACAGAGAGAGGAGGCAACGTAATTCTTAAGTGCCCTAGTACACAGAAAATCAGAATGTGTTTATAATGCATGTGTTTCTCCAGTGCATGTCCTTAGAAAAACACATACCTGTTTTTTGAGATCATGTTCTTCCCTTGCCTCATAAGAGTTAAGAGAACCAACATTTATCGAGTACCTTCCAGGAGCTAATTATATTACAGACATTATTTCCCTAAGTGTGTGCAATGAAGTCAAGTAGATATTACTATTATCCCCATTTTCAGAGGGAAACTGAAGCCAAAAGGATAAAACAATCGGTTCAGGTTACCAGAGAGCTAGTGGGAGAACTGAGATTCTAACTAGCTGTGTTCAATTACCAAACCAGAGTACTTTCTATCATACGCTGTTGTACCATTTTCTTTTTTTTTTTTATTTTATTTTTTCAGTGTTCCAAGATTCATTGCTTATGTATCACACCCAGTGCTCCATGCAATACATGCCCTCCTTAATACCCACCACCAGGCTCGCCCGTCCCTCCTCCCTCCTCCCCTCCATAACCCTTAGTTTGTTTCTCAGAGTCCATAGTCTCTCATACTTTGTCTCCCCCTCTGATTTACCCCAATTCACTTTTCCTTTCCTTCTCTTAATGTCCTCCATTTTATTCCTTATGTTCCACAAGTAAGTGAAACTATATGAAAATTGTCTTTCTCTGCTTATTTCACTCAGCATAATCTCCTCCAGACTCATCCATGTTGATATAAAAGTTGGGTATTCGTCCTTTCTGATGACTGCGTAATATTCCATCGTATATATGGACCACATCTTCTTTATCCATTCGTCTGTTGAAGGGCATCATGACTCTTTCCACAGTTGGCAGTTGTGGACATTGCTGCTATGAACATTGGGGTACATACGGCTCTTCTTTTCACTACATCTGTATCTTTGGGATAAATACCCAGTAGTATTGCACCATTTTCTAGCAATTTTCAGTTGAAGTTCTCAGAGTCTTCTCTCACTGTTCGTTGTCAAAAATTAACACTTAGACACCCCCCCGACACACACATACATCTGTATATCCATGTTCATCCATACATGAGTTGTAATGGAGTAGAGTGGTGCATGAACACTGGACCAAAACTACCTGAGTTCACGTAACATCCCTGAGGACCCGTGTACCACTCAGCAAGATGCTTCATCACTTTTGGACTAATTGTCCCATTAGTACAACAGGTATGCTGAGAGCACAATAGCTAACAATGGAGCCTGAAACATTCTAAGTGCTGTTCCAGTATGAGCCATGATCTCAGTTAAGGGTAGAACTCTTGGATGACAGTTCTCATTTGATATATCTTAGCTGGAATCATTTGGATAATTAAAATTTAGTGCTAGGGAGGCAGATATTAAAATTGAGATGGACATATCAATCAGTTAGCTTCATTTCTTCTCTGTGCCCCTAGGTTCCCTAACTCCCCTCGGCTATATCAGTAAGGATCGTGGGGCAAAAGGCCTCCCTGAATCAGAACAATTTTATACTCTCTACAAAGTACATGACTTGAGGATCAGATAGTAGATTAATTATGAAATGGATGATGAGCCCTGTACTGCTGTAACTAAAAATACTGATTTCAAAGATGTGTGTTTATAGTAGAACACAATAGCCAAAAGATAGAAACAATCCAAGTGTTCATCCACAGATGAATGAATAAACAAAATGTGATAGATCCATACAAGGGAACTTTATTCAGCCTAAAAAAGGCAGGAAATTCTGACACATGCTACGGCATGGTGGAGCTTTAAGGACATTGTGCTAACTGAAATAAACCAGTCACCAAAGGACAAATACTATATGATTCTGCTTATATGAAATAGCCAAATTAGTGAAATTGACAGAGACAGAAAGTGGTATGGTGGTTTCCAGGTTTGTTTGTTTGTTTGATTGTATAATTTAATGACAATATAAACAGCATAGTTTTGTTATTTTTTCTTGAAAAAGACTAAAGCAAAAATGATTTAAAACTAACAAAAACTATTGTGCCATCAGTTTCACATTTATGGTTTGTTTCTTAGCAAAATGGCCAAAGATATTTTGACTTGATACAGAGCCATCTGTATATATATTTATATATTTATATTATATTTATTACATATATTTATTATATATTATATATCATAAATTATTTATTATATATTTTATTTTGTTATATATTCATTATATTATATGCTATATATCATTTATTATACATCATATTTATTATATATTATATACTGCATTGCATATTGTGTTTATTATATATTATATTATATTATATATTGTAATGTAATTTATATTTTATATATTATATTTTACATATTATATATTTTATTATATATTATAATATAAAGGCTTTTAGACCTAAAAATCTTCAAACATTATTCGAATTTAGCAAAACATAAGCAAAATTTTCCTATCATACTGCCTGGGAAAGATTGGAAATAGGGAGTTATTGCTTAAATGAGTACAAGTTTTCAGTTTTACCAGATAAAGAGAGCTCTAGAGATGGGTTACACAACCACATAAATGTACTTAACGCTACCAAGCTGAACTTAAAGATGGTCAAGATCGTTAATTTCATGTTACATGTATTTTACACCCAATTTAAAAAAATTTAAATATTGATTTCAATCAAACCAACTATTTCAATCAAACCACCCCGGTGGCCACCGATTAGGGGGAGGGTGTTCTGTTGTCACTGATCTATGAAATCGAATGAAATCGTCAATGCGTTTTCCGGTCAGCAGCCGACCTCAGTGACACGCTGCAGCTGTTGTCTGCACTCCACAATCCAAAGGAGAGTTTGGGCCACCCACCCTTGGCCTTTGATTCTTTCCTAGGGGAGCTACAAATACGACTCTTGAATTAAAGGTATGTGTGGAGAAAATGCATGTGTGTATCCCTAGGTGGTCACGCTGTTGAGTCCCTTTACATATGGGGGAAGAAGGAGGAGAATGAACATCTTCCTTATAGGGCAGTCGGGTTAGATCACACGACTGTCAGATGTAACGTTTCTATTTCTGATGGTATCCCTGGAGCTCTACGCCCCCGCCCTGGGTCTCTGTGTATCTGCACCCAGATTTTTGCAGGGTGTGTGAATGTGAGTTCTGTGTTTTGGAACGTGGGCAATTAGCCCAAGAAAGGAATGGTTGAGGATTTTAATTAGTTCAGACCTATTTCAATTTCTGTGATCAATGGTTTCGAGTTGAATCCTTTAGGTTAGAATTGCTGCCTATCAATTCTTTCAAAATGAAATGAATTGTTTGAACTTCACAAGCATGTGTGAACTGCATATCTTTTATTTTTCCCAGTTGGGAGGAAGGAGAGGGTAGTACACACATTTTGTGTTTGATAGTACACCTTCAAGGCCAACGGATTAATTAACTAACAAATGATTATCCTTCCTAACAGTAGAAAAGTGAAAATGAGAATCTGTTTTACTAACAACTATTCCTTCATGTGGACATTAGCATACAATCTTTATGCTTCCCTCTCTGACTATCTACACACTTCCAAGTGTGTGTGAGTGTGTGTGAGAGACACTGTGTGTGGGGCAGGGGTGTACATTCTTTTATGTGGTGTGCTGAAATGTAATTCGAAACAATAGCAACTCACACTGTTCAAAGAGTTGAAACTTTGTTTCTGATACCCATGACACCCACCGCTACAAGCTTATTTCAAAAGAGCAGCTGTCAAATAGCTTGTCGTTGGCTTTACAGAAAACGAAATGCAAAGTGACCTTGTTTTACTGTAAATGTCTCTTGATTCAAACCGTCTCGAAAAGTAGAAACCTCTCTGAGGACTAAGTGCCACCTGTTACTGGAAAGGGGCCAGACGACCTCTGACCAGACTGCTGGGGGGACGCTGGGCCCCATCTGGGATTTCCATCAGCATCCACCCTTTCTGACCCGTCAAGAGGCGGGGGCAGAACTCTGTTACGGAGGGGAAGCGGCTTTCAAAAAACTGAGATGAAAGAACCACCGGAATCAAACAACTTAGTGCAATGACCGATTCTCTTTTGCACGATCCTCAGAACCGACCTGTCCTTGGCCTTCCAAACTGTTGCTTCCAGAATATTGACCCATCAGAATCCTGGAGAGAAGTCACAGCAAATGGTGCGACCATTGGGTAGGAAGGATGGATCTTGATGGCAAAAATCAAAGTGATTCTGCCTCTCTTTAAGCCCACAAATAAGTCTCAAATACGGTGGCACAGGTCCACACTGAGCCTTTGCCCTAACAGATATCGGATCACTGGTTCTCTGCTGAGCTTGAGAAACTGAAAGTGGCCTTGCCAGGAACTAGTTTAGCGGGGGTCACCAAGCTTCACAAGAAGGGGAAGCAAGAGCTTTAAACTAAGTTTCCCTTTTGCGTTTCACCAAGAACAGGTGTTCGCTTTGCTCAAGGGAAGACTTCACAGGAGGGATGCCATGCACAGCTAAGAACGGTGGTGGGATTCCTCGGCTGTCGTAACTGGGGTCGGTTCACATCACCAAGGGGATTATCATTCCAGTGGCTTTCTATGAATATGATATTAAACACATACACGTGTGTGTACACAATGCCTGAAACAGATGAAATGACCACCCCCCACCTCCCCAGCATGCAGAGGAAAAATTAACATATTAAGGTGGTTCTCTTATCTGCTAGTTACAGTAGCACAATTACTTTATACACAACGTCTCATTTAATTTTCATCACAATGTTAAGAAATAGGCATTATTGTCCTCGCTCTATAGATGGGAATACTGATGCATACGCATAAAGAGATTGAATAAAATGGGAAGGTGGCAAAACTCGGAAGTGATAGAGTTGGGATTCGAGCTGAGAAGTCCAGAGCTTTAGCTCTCAGTCACATTTCCACTAGGTAAGTAGCACACATTGTATCTGCAGCACCAAGTCACTAAAGAATCCTGGTGAACGTCAACAAGCCTGTTCACTAGTTTTCCTCTTCTTTGCAGAGCTGGCCCACAAGCCCGGAAGTGAGACATCGCCTTCCTGTGCCCTGTCCAGAGTCTCTCCGCTTATGCTGTTTTCATATCCTTTCCAAGATTAACATTTGACCTACCTTCTTTCCATGGCCCCCATGACCAGCCCTCTGGACAGTGTGTCCTGAATAATAGAATCAGGCAAAAGGTCTTTGTCCACGTTCCTTAGGAGAATGGCTAACACTCTGTGAAATTCGGGAAAGGCACCATCTATGCGGCCACAGCTCACTGCCCAGGCCCTTCTTTAACCAGAGTTCCACTATATTGGATCTTTCCCACAACTACATCAGGAGAAAGAAAGAGTCAGTTTCACAGGTGACCATCAACTTTCCCTTTCCAGCCTCTCCTGGATGTCTTTTTCCTTTCTCTTCTAGCTCTTCCATTTCCTGGATTTAAGAGACTGCGCTGTGTTGCTGTGTTCAAGATCGATTGATTGATAAATTGATCAATCATAGGTGGATCATAGAATAGATATCAAGATAGAAATAGGTATCAGGATAGCAAAATGTACTTGTGTGTATATGTATGTGCATTATTAGCTTGGGGTCCCTCAGAGGCAGCCCCTAAGATCCTAAGATCCTCCTTAGATCTGATACAAATAGCAAATGCTAGTAAGGGAAGGGATAATTTACAAACAGAGAAGGGAAGTAAACTAAAGAATAATCAAGCAACCTCCACATTGAGGGCCAATGGAGCTTAATTCCACTAAGGAATTCTAAGGGACTGTGTACAACTTCCTACTCAAAGTGGATTATTCCCATCATCTCAAGCTCCACGCCAAATCCCCTGAGTCAGAATATGAATTTTCAACAATGTCACCAGGTGATAAAGTTAGAGTGCTGGGGCAGCATATGCCTTATGCCTCAATATTAAACAAAGGGGTGAGAAAACTGTGAGATTTATCCATTGACTCCTCGTCTGACATTGGTCGTGAACTACTTCTCAGGGTTTGAATTCTCTGGTACTGTGGCTGAGCTGCCGGCTAGGCAGAACAGTAATGCTCCAGTGGCCAGGAAAGAAAGTCCTCAGATAGAAAATTAAAAGGTTTAGCAGTAAGCAGCTGTCAGCATGTGCTACTGNGAATTCTCTGGTACTGTGGCTGAGCTGCCGGCTAGGCAGAACAGTAATGCTCCAGTGGCCAGAAAAAAAGTCCTCAGATAGAAAATTAAAAGGTTTAGCAGTAAGCAGCTGTCAGCATGTGCTACTATTACAAGTTCAGTTATGCTAGAGCTAGCTATAAATGGGATATTAAAATTTAGATTGCATTTCATAATAATCACCAGTGCTGGTTCAACATTAAAGGTGCATTAGGTAGAATCAAGTAAGCAGCATTTCATCTAGGAGAAATAAACCTGTTCATTCACCATTCACATGATTATCACAATTTACTTTAGAGGCATTAAAATAAATGTAACATTATTTTTTACTCAGTAGTTATTTCAGGCATTGGCCATGAGTGAGGTCAGGAAATAGGCTTCCATATTTCATTTACGTATTATAATTTCTAACATTAACCTTCTGTGGGGCGGGGAGGCACACGACCAATGTTCTTCGTTGCAAAGACAAACTGTACCACACAAAATCTGGAGTACATTCAAGAGCTGAAATTACAGTGGAAAAAAAGATTTATCTCCTATTATAATGTTAAACACTGGTAAAGAGACTTGGACAATATCCAGAAAAATTCACTACTGCTCCCAGACACAATAAAGTAACTACACAAGAAAAGCTGTTTCCAGGAAAACGTTAGTACGGTTACCTATCACTTGTATTTCAAAGGAGTATCAGAGTATTCTGTATCACACAAGAAAAAAATAAAAACAAATTTAAGATGCTTTCAAAAGTTTCTAAATCATCAGCTTGGGGAAAAAATTAACAGAATAGTATCCCTTAGGTACATCAAACTTAAAAAAAATCCTAAATAAGTCCTTTTGTTTAAATAATAGGGCTATAGAAACAGTATGAATCCAAAATTTTGGGATATAACAGGATATATTTATTATAAGCTCAAATTATAAATTCAACACTTTAATTTCATTAACTAAAATACAAAATAAAAACGAGTTGACTATGTATCTTTTTATACATCTTTTGCTCAATATAACACCAAATGAACTGCAAAATATTTAAAATATTATAAAATTACATTTAGGACGCCTGGGTGGCTCAGTGGGTTAAAGCGTCTGCCTTCAGCTCAGGTCATGATCTCAGGGTCCTGGGATTAAGTCCCCCATCGGGCTCCCTGCTCGGTAGGGAGCCTGATTCCTCCTCTCTCTCTGCCTGCCTCTCTGCCTACTTGTGATCTCTCTCTCTCTCTCTGTCAAATAAATAAATAAATAAAAATCTTTAAAAAAATACATTTAGGGCGCCTGGGTGGCTCAGTGGGTTAAAGCCTCTGCTTTCGGCTCAGGTCATGATCTCAGGGTCCTGGGATCAAGGCCCACATCGGGCTCTCTGCTCAGCGGGGAGCCTGCTTCCTCCTCTCCCTGTCTCTCTGTCTGCCTCTCTGCCTACTTGTAATCTCTCTCTCTGTGTCAAATAAATAAATAAAATCTTTAATAAATAAATAAATAAATAAATAAATACATTTATTACTCATGTATTAGCCAGCTATCAAAATGGAGACATTTTGTTCAAAAAAAGAAAAGTTAGGGGTTTCTGGGTGGCTCAGTTGGTTAAGACTCTGCCCTCAGCTCAGTTCATGGTCCCAGGGTCCTGGGATCGAGCCCCACATCGGGCTCCCTGCTCAGCAGGGAGCCTGCTTCTCCCTTTCCCTCTGCCGCTCCCCCTGCTGGTGCTCTTTCTCTCCCAAATAAATAAATAAAATCTTTTTAAATAATGAAAAGTTAATGCATACAGTGTATTCTTAACATGCATTAAGTAATGAAATCCTACAAGCTTCTTGCCCCCTCTCTTCCTTTCTCTCTCCTCTGTCTGCCCTTTAACTTCCGGCTGCCAAAACAATTGCATATCCATGAAATAAGTCTCCCCTGAGTACACTGTGCATTGCATTTTCTGTGTACTTCCTCACACTACAAGTTAGCTGCCTGACGGAGAATAGAACCCAGCGAAATCCTACTTTGGCACAAGTGGTCTTTCTGGCTTCATGAGTAGTTTCTGCTCCGGCTAAGACAGTGAGGAAGACATCAGTGGCTTTCAGTCTTGAATGTCTTTATGGTATGATTGACAGACTCATTGATATTAGAAAGAAAATTTCTGCCAAAGTTGATAATTCATTCCTCTATTCACTCTCTTCTAAATTTCAATTAAGAAAAAACTCACTTGGAACATCAATTTGGGTATTTTCCTCACAGAAGTAAATGATTCTCCCATTTCCCAAAGCACATGCGGAGAAGACACCTGCAGAGAGACACAGAGGGGCTTGGGCTGGGTGGTGGGTAGGGATCAATGACCAGCAAACAATGTGTCTGAGACCAAAGCTATGAAGACAGAATGGGATGAATCGTCAGGATGAGAGTTAATCTGAGAATACCAAAGATCCCAAACTAATCGAGTTTCTATCAGAAACTGCATGGGTACTAGACCAGTGCTCTCTAAGGTGAGCCACATACGCTATTCTAAATGATCTAGTAACCCCATTGAGAAAGAAAAAAGCGGGGCACCTGGGTGCTCAATTGGTTAAGTGTCTGACTCTTAGTTTCAGCTCAGGTCATGATCTCAGTGGGGTGAGTCGGAGCCCCCATCAGGCTCCACGCTCAATGGGGAGTCTGCTTGAGATTTTTTTCTCTCCCTCTCCCACTGCCCCTCCCACTCACACTCTTTCTTTCTCAAATGGATAAATAAATCAGTTTAAAAAAGAAAAAAGCACATAAAGTACATTTAAGTACTATATTATTTAACCCAATAAGTACAAATTGCTAGCATTATTAATATTAGTGAGATATGTAGCATTCTTTTTTTCATACCAAGTCTTCAAACTCAAGTGTGAAATTTATACTTCACAGCACATTTCAAGTGCCCAGAGCCACCTGGAACTAGTTGCCCTCATGCTGGTCAGCTCAGTTCTAGACAATCTCTAAAATAGACCAAAATACTTTTAAAATATTTGCAGGATCTGGGGTGCCTGGGTGGCTCAGTTGGTTAAGTATCTGCCTTTGGCTCAGGTCATGATCTCAGGGTCCTGGGATCAAGCCCCACATTGGGCTCCTTGCTCTGTCTCCCTCTGCCTCCTGCTCTGCCTGCTTGTATTCTCCCTCTCTCTCAAATAAATAAATAAAATCTTTAAAAAAATTATTTGTAGGGTCTTTGACAGCCGGATCAAAAACACTAACTTTAATCATAAAGCCAAAGCTACATTTATATTATAGTGAGGTCTGACTCTTTCATTTATACTTAGAATTACAGCTACCTAATAGACTTCTAAGGATTATTTTGTCATCCGATTCAATTTCATATACTCTCCTTCATTCTAAACCCATGTTATGAGCAGTAGTCTCCCCCCACCCCAGCACACGCACACACACACACACACAATGCAGTATCCTATCCTCTTACCCTGGGAATTATTTTAAATTAAAAAAAAATTTTAATTCTGATTCAATTCTTTGTACAGTATGTTCTGCTTACAAATGTGATCAGTCTAAGGTACAGAAAAACCCTTGTGTCAAAGCTTCCACCAGGTCTTTGTGTGGCCAGAGGAAAGATTTCAAGAAGCAAATGGCTCTGTTGTTTGAAAAAGTTACATATACAAGGACTCACTCGTTATGTGCTATGGGCCTCTGGTCAAGTTCTGCAATTAGGAAGGAGACCAAGGGCAGCCTGTCCCTTCAGTGCATCATAATATCTATTGCCAGCCCCTCAGGGGAACAGTCAGAACCCACTATGCCATCATTAGAGAAATGTTTCTTATCCTTAACATGGATCTTGGTTGTGATGTTTGTGAAACTTTGTATCTCTCCTGAGACAATAGTTACCTACTGACCCCGAGAGAATAAGAAAAAAGCATGTTTGCTTATTATACTGCCAGGGAAATCTTAAAGAACACTGAGTCTGGAATGCCAAGGTTTATCCTAGACTGTTTTAAGAAAAAAACCCTGTCTCCCAGTGATACCCTGGCTTAACTTGGGAAATGTCCTGCTGGAAGCGATTGCCCTAGGGATTAAATTGGTTAAGGTGGGCAAATGGATGGGAGGGGATTAATTCTAGGACTTCCCTGATACCAATGAGTAGAGGGTGCATTTCTCCAAAGGGGAGATGAAGATTCACTTTCTGGTGGTTTGAAAAAGAAAGCCCCCCTCAGGGGGCCAGGGGGCTGGGGTGGGCACACTCGGTATATCTGTGAAGGTTTTAATCCACTGGGTGACTTTCTTGGACTATTAAAACAATCTTGGAAAGCATATACTATTAATTTCTCCTATATTGTATTCTTTTACAGCATTTCAAATAAAACTCTCACGTGTTGGAATAACGACTGGGCCAGTTATGTAATGTGCAGAGCCAGTGCAAAATGAAAATGCTGGAATCTTTGTTAAAAAAAAAACCATTAAGAATTTCAACAAAATGGGGTACGTACCTGTAAGGAAATATTATTCAGTCTTTAAACAGAAAATTCTGATAGATGGTCAGTAGCAAGCCGCAGGGTACTAAAAACAAAAGAAAATTTTAAAAGCAATCAGAATAAAAGTAGATAACCTACAAAGGAACAACGATTAGACTAAAGGCAGAATTCTCATTAGCATTACAAGAGACCAAAGAACAGCAGCATAATGCCTTCAAGTAATGGGAGAAAATGGTTGTCAACCTGGAAAGTTCTATCTCGCTCAATTATTATTCAAGAGTAAGGTGAAATAAAGACAATTTCAAACAAATCAAGTCTGACAGTTTACAACTCATGGACTTTTCCATCCCTGAGAGAATGAAAAAAAGGATATACATGAGTTGGAAGGAAACTAATCCCAGGAGGAAAGAAATCTTTTATATATATAATATATATATAATTATATATACACAAGAAATCTTTTATAGTTCCTCATTCTACCTCCATGTCTCGTTCATCTTTTTTTGTTTTCTACTTCTTGTTTTCTCTGTGCTAACTTCTGAATAATTTCTTCAGATTTTTCTAGTTTACTAATTCTCTATCGAATTGCTAACACTTTTCCATGATTGTTAGGATTAAGTTCAGGTGAAGTGATAGAAAAACCCACTATAGCCGCAGCTTAACAAGAAGAGAAACTCAGCTTTCGGTTAAGATAGAGTCATAGGGACTGGATTTATTCTCCTGTCTGGGAAAAAAACAAAAGGAAAACAAATAATAAATATAAGAGACAACCGTTGTCAAGACACTGGACATCAGGTAACAGAGGATAGTGATCCCGATTGAACAGAAACAATAAAGTGAGTCCCCGAATTGCCCGAGCTTGCTGCTGTGAGAGTCATTTCAGGCTGCGTCACTAAGACAGAGAGCTCAAGGAGAGCCTCCTAGATTCGGATTTGAGAAGATGGAGCTGAGAATCTCAGGAGACCAAGACAGACAAAGGTTGCAGGACAGAATGTTGAGGAGAGGAGAGCTGCACACAGAAGGAAATCCAGAGATCTACAGAAAGTTCTCCACCAACAGTCACTATGAGTAATAATCATATGTGGGTGAGGAAACCATGCGAAGCTAGAGAACGAACCACCCAAAGTGATTAGAGGAAATAGTACCTGAGCTCACACAGGCCAGGAATAGCTCCCATTCTCACAAGCTGTACTAAAAAAAAAAAAAAAAAAAAAAAAAAAAAAA
>LNAC01000673.1:770473-788928 GCA_002007465.1 Ailurus styani | reverse complement strand
AAAAAAAAAAAAAAAAAAAAAAAAAAAAAACAACTTACAATTCATGAGGCTTGGGGTAAAGCACATGGGAGAAATGGGTGAAAGTGGTCAAAAGGTACAAACTTACAGGTTTAAGATAAATAACTCCTGGGATGTATGTATAGCCTGTTGTCTCTAGTTGACCCTATCATATGTTTGAAAATTCGTAAGAGAGTAAATCTTGAAAGTTCTCATCACAAAAAAAAAAAAAAAAGAAAAAAATTATAACTGTGTGGTGGTGATAGCTGCTAACTAAATTTACTGTGGAAATCTTTTAGCATTGTGTATTACAATATAATTCAGGTATAATATATATGATATTATATGTGTGATATATTATATATTACGTATCTATATAATCATTATGCTTATACCCAAAACTAATACAATGTTATATGTCAATAAGAAAAGAAGGAATAGGGGCTCCTGGGTGGCTCAAGGGGTTAAGCATCCAACTCGTGGTTTTGGCTAGGGTCATGATCTCAGGGTCATGACACTGAGTGCTTCACTGGGCTCTGTGCTCAGAGGAGAGTCTGCTGGAGAGTCTCTCTCTTCTTTCCCTCTGCCCCTCATAAATAAATAAATAAATAAATAAACAAATAAATAAATAAATAATTTTTTTTTTTAAAAGAAGGAAAAAGACCTGGATATCCCTACATGTATGAAAGACCTTAAATTTGTAATTACAAAGAACATTTCAGACCTAGATAGCTTCATTGGTGAATTCTACCAAACAGCTGCAAAAGAAATAATACTAATTTTACACAAACTTTTCTAGGAATTAAAGATGAGATAATACTTCCTAATGCATTCCATGAAGCTGAAATTACTTTGATAAAAACATTACAAGACAAAAATACTATGGATCAATATTTCCCATAAATGTAGATTTAAGAATTCTTTAAAAAACATTTAACATATCAAATCTAACAAAAAATAAAAAGCGTATCATGAGCAAGTGAGGTTTGGATCAGGAATGCAAGGTTGGCTTAGCATTTTAAATACTACCAATGTAATTCACCAACGTAAAAAAGAAAAACCACATAATCATCTCTACAGATATAGAAAGTTTGACAAATCCAACATCTGTTGGTAAAACCTCTTTGCAAATTAAGAATAGAGGAACTTTCTCAACCCAATAAAGGACATCTACTAACCTACAACTAACATGAAACCTAATGGTAAAAGACTGACTGCTTTCCTCAATGTGAAGAAAAAGACAATAATGTTTGCTCTCACCACTTATATTGGAGGTTCTAAGCAATGTAATAAGGCAAGAAGAAGAAATAAAAGGCATCATTTTGAAAAGGAATAAAAACTTTTTTTGCAGGCAATGTGAATATCTATATAGAAAATTCAGTGTGATCTACAGGAAAGTTACTACAATCAATAAGTTAGGTGAACAAAATTTGGGGATACAAGCTCAAACTTGATAAACATAATTTTATTCATTTATGTATGATTTTCCCCCCCCTACTTCTTAAAAAGCCTTGAAGTAGCTGATAATAGCTAGGAAAATAGACAACGACTTGTTACTTGACATATATAATTATTACCCTTGTGTATTTCCCTAATTTTTCTTCCATTAGACTAGCGGTTCCTGAGTGACTTTCACTTTACAATACTAAATAGTGGAGGAAAAACATAGATCTTATACATGGCTTCCACTGTCTAGACTTCTTTGCCTATTTTAGATTCACCTAATGCATGAAGGACAATGAGACATTTTCCAGGACTAGAGTAAGAGCAACACGTAAGTGGAGCTGTCGTCATAGTCCTTGTGTTAGGAAATTTCCCGTCATTGTTCCAAGAAGGCAAACACTTGGGAACCACACTGCAGGAAATGAATGGTTTCATATAAATGTCCATTTGCCATGTCGTCCACAGTATCGTGAAGTGTCTTATAATGATGCATTTCCTGCTCAGCATCGTCCTTTTCTGAGGAAAGTCCGATTCTTTCTAGAGAAGAAAATGGTGACTGGGAGATTTTCATTTCCTCTTGAAGAGATTGCCTCCACATTTATGAAAAATTGTACTAGCAATAAATGATGCTTAACAGTAGGGATTAGGTTGAACTTTTAGGTGCACTACTGCTTTTGATAGGAATCAGGAAAGTCTTAAATGTGTGATGAAAATGCGGTATATTGATAGGGTTAGGGGGAGGGGTAGTGCCTGAATCCATGGGTCTTATGTATGCTTCTCTGGGATAGTGAACAGTGGTTTCCATTTAAATTTTAAAAATAATCAGAGAGGTGACAAAAACCTCCACATGCTGTCTTCAAAAGGTTAAGATAAGCATCCTTATCTTTTTCAGAATTTGGAAACTGGAAAATTAAAGGCTGCATTTGAATTCTGTTCTCATTTTTACATTGCTTGTAGTGGTCCTTCTATATACAGATAACATTTCTTTCTGCCTCTCATTGACTGTTGTTCAAATTCTCAACGATGTTTCATCAAGACCTTCATGAGGACCTTCTGGTCCTTGCTTACCTCTCCAGCTTCATTTCTTTTTTTATCTTGCAGGAACACACACATATGCACATGCTAGCTTCCCTCCGCCAACTCCATCCCACCCTCCCTGGTGAGGCACCACATTCACACCTAATAAGGCAGCCATATGGAAATCGTTTCAGTTCTATAATGGCCTAGGTCTTCGCCAGATGTTGAGCCTTTTCCCATGGTGTTCTATTTTCTTAAAATATTGTTCTCATATACCTTTGTTATGGACCACATGTTTACGACGGCCCTGCCCAATTCATATGTTGAAACCTTAACTCCCTCCTCAAAGGGTGGTATTAGGAGATAGGGCCTTTGGGAGATGATTAGTTTATAAGGGCAGAGCCTCCATGATGAAATCAGTGTCCTTGTAAGATGAGGAGGAGAGCTAGATCTCACTCCCTGCCAGGGGAGAAGACGAGGTGAACTGGGATGAGGGTTCTCACTATGGCCTGACGGTGGTGGTACTCTAATCTTAGACTTCCAGCCCCAGTACTGTGAGAAATAAATGCTTCTTACTTAAGCCTCCCACCACTGAGTGGTTTGTTTTAGTAGCCTGAACTGACTAACACGGTCTTTGTTTGGCTAACTTCCACGGATCCTCAATTTCAGCTTGGTAGGCCCATCCTTTGAAAAGGTATTGGTTGACCCTGCCAGTCAAGATTAGGATCCCTTCCATGTGAACCTATCCTCCTCCACCATAACCCTTATTTCACTGTGTTTGGGTATACTCTATTTTTAAAAGATGACCACACCTGTATCTCCTGTCCCACATACTTTCACCTTGTTGGCCTTCCCCAAGAGGTTGGGGGCAGAGGTTGGAGGAACCTAATTCTCCTTCCCCGGGATCCACACTGGCCTGAGTAGCCAATGGAATGGGGTAAAAGAGATGGTCCATGGTTTCCAAAGCTGGATCAGAAAAGGTCCTGAAGCTTTTGTGTTTCTGATTTTTTTTTTACCATTATAACCTCAGCTTTTAGTTTAGTGTCTGGCACATGATAAAGTACTGAATAAATAATCCAAACTAAAAAAATAGATGAACAGAAGGATGCATGCAATCTTCTTCTAGCTTTGTGTTTATCCACCTGTTTCTCACACTGTAAGTTTGGTGATATGCTTAAAATTGGTTTGCCCAGATACTGTTTTTCTTCTCTGTCGAATTCTACATCATTAACTCCTAGGGAGTTCCTCTTGACCATGCCTTGACTAGTGTTTGGAACAATGAAATGGCCAATGGAAAGGCCTTGGACTGTGTGGATCTCAGAAAACCCACCAGGTACAGCCCCCACGTGGCCCTATTTTCCTCAGAAGGGGACTGGGCTGAAGTAAGGAATGAGTGGAGGCCATCAACCCTCTGAAGCCCGGGACCTTGACAATTGTCTTCATGAGGATGCAGAACCATTAATTAGCAAGATACTGCCTCTTTCCTTCCACTGACCCTTGTAGGGCAGGCGGTTGAAGGTTGAAGAGATTGCAGAGATAGCAATCACTCCAAAAACACCCTCAGCTCTGTGCTCGGGGGTGTTAGCTGGTGGTGGGCAAGAGGCTGAGGGGAGAAGTGGGGAATTCAGACCCTCTGCTGTGAGATAATAGCCACACCTTAAAGAGTCTGTCATCTTCCCTCTCTAGCCAAGTCCTTTCCCTGCTCTTACACTTGTTTGTGCGCATGTTTGTGTGTGTGTGCGCGCACACACACACACACACACACACACACACACACACACACACAGAGCCAGGAGGAGGCCTAGCATCCTGACTCACATCTGGTTGTATGTAGGATGCATGTAGCCTTCCACGCTTAACTGGGTCCTAGAGATAAAGTAAAAAATAGGAAGAATACAGAGAGTTGGAAGAGAAGGGGAAGAAGGGCTTTTATTTCATGCTTGCTACATGCCATGAATTAAAATACAAACTTTTTTATAACATCATTTAATTTGAAACAATAATTTACAAAATAGGCATAATTTCTCATTTGCGAGCAAGAAAACCATTGTTCAAACTGTTTAGGTAACTTACTCAAGATCACAAAGTTAAACGTGGGAGCCAGAATTTTTAGCAGATCTGGCTATGTCTGAACTCCATGCTCTTTCCATTCAACTGGTCTTTAGGGGGTTCTATTATCACCCAAGTGTATCCAAATAGACCACAGGGGGAGTGTTCAAGAAGGATCATGGCATGGGGTCCCTTTGATTCTGACTCTGTCCAGATTTGGACCCCACGTGACACTACTTGCTTGAATTCTACTGCCCCCTACACAGTTACGGGGGTGTCTAAACACAGCCAGAAACTCTTAACTGATCTGGAGTACAGTGTCTTGGCTGCACTGTGAGGGGAAAAAATCCAGACTATGAGATTCCAACATAAGGGATTGCACCATGGAGTAGATGGTTGAGAAATCTAGCTGGTGGCTTTCAGCCATACATTGCTTTATACCCAAGAATGCATTTCTGTTTCTGGCAAAAAAAAAAAAAATCAACAACAACAACAAACAACGTGTGACTCTCTAAGATCCATTCTGGTTGATCAAATTAGCTGTTCTGATCCTAGCAGCCTAGCTGGCTTTCTTACCTCCCCATTATCCAGTGTATATATACAAGCTCTGTTTGCTAAGGTAACACGGAGTAATTTCTTCAACATTTACGGTAAATGATAAGATAAAGGACTGGGGTCAAGTGCCTTGGTTCTGGATCAAGTTACTCAAAGGTAACAAGGAATTCTCAGAAGTTTCTGGAGTATGCTTTCTTAAAACAAAGGCTTGGGCAGCTGACAACGTGGCCAGGGATCTAAGACTATTAGCCACATCCCAGAACTGTAAAATGAGGAGTGAACATCCAGTAATTACTTTTTTTTTTCAGTGATCCAAGATTTATTGTTTCTGCACCACACCCAGTGCTCCATGCAATATGTACCCTCCTTAATACCCACCACCAGGCTCACCTATCCCCCATTCCCCCTCCCCTCCATAACCCTCAGTTTGTTTCTCAGAGTCCACAGTGTCTCATGGTTCATCTCCCCTTCCGATTTACCCCAATTCACTTTTCCTTCCCTTCCCCTAGAGTCCTCCATTTTATTCCTTATGTCCCACAAGTAAGTGAAACCATATGATAATTGACTTTCTCTGTTTGACTTATTTCACTCAACATAATCTCCTCCAGTCCCCTCCATGTTGATACAAAAGTTGGGTATTCATCCTTTCTGATGGCTGCGTAATATTCCTTTGTATATATGGACCACATCTTCTTTATCCATTCGTCTGTTGAAGGGCATCTGGGCTCTTTCCACAGTTGGCAATTGTGGACATTGCTGCTATGAACACTGGGGTACATAGGGCCCTTCTTTTCACTACATCTGTATCTTTGGGGTAAATACCCAGTAGTGCAATTGCAGGGTCATAGGGTATCCAGCAATTACTTTTAATTGTTTGCTTTATGTTTCCAACGCAGCAAACATTTCCGCAGAGCACTGTTTGGCCTTTGAGCCCTATCAAGATATAAAGAACAATGATCTCTACCTTCAGAATACTATAATATGTTGGACAAAGGATAAATAATCAGCTAACACATGCTCCAGTTTTTGTTTGTTTGCTTGTTTTTGCCTTTGTCTGTTTTCGTTTCCACTTGAGACATTGATTGTATTTGTAGAGGATTAAGGGAACAGTGGAATGATAGGTACAAAATTGCAGAGACAGACTGGAACATTGCAGGTGCCAAAACCTCCTATAAATCCCCACTCTCATCCTCACCGTCCACTGACTCTGTGCCCACTTTTTCATAATCCTTCTCCGGGGAAGCCAGGCCCTGCCCTGAGAACATTCCTGAAATTCAAGGGAAGCATGTGGAAGGGAGAAGTCGATTCCAAAAGGCATATTTGATCTTGATCAAGGGTTTACTCTTCAGTTTGATTCAGTTCAGCTTCTGAAGCCTCCTTATGAACTAGATGTTAAGCTACAGAACAAAATTAAATGGTCCTACATCCTGATTTTAACTAGCTCACCACACCTAGTGACTATAGAAAGAAATTACATATTTTGGGGCGTGTGGGTGGCTCAGTTGGTTAAGCTTCTGCCTTTGGCTCAGGTCATGATCCCAGGGTCTCGGGATGGAGCCCCACATTAGGCTCCAGGTTCAATGGGGAGTCTGCTTCTCCCTCTCCTTCTGCCTGCTGCTCCCCCTGCTTGTGCTCTCTCACTCATGCTTTCCCGCTGTCTCTCAAGTAAATAAATAAAATCTTTATTAAAAAAGAAGTTACATGTTCCAACATATTGCTTTACCATTTACTACTCTTCCTTGGGTCAAAATATATAATTGTTCCTAACATATGCATTGTACTTTTTAGATCTCAAAGTCGGAATATGTGGTTGAGTGTGTAATTATAATCAACGACAACTTACCTATCAGTTACTACACTAATAAGGGCTATCTAGCCCCTTCTTTTTTAATACATTTCACATGGTCACTTTCTCCTATGTTGGGGGGAAAAAATTTCAAAGCCTTTCTCTACAAGTCCTACTCTTTAGAATATGATGGAAGAAGTTGAATTTTACCCTCAGAGCTGCTTGACTAAGCCACATTACGTTATCTTTAGGATGGAAAATTCTGGACTTCGCAGGAGTGATGGTTTACATTAACTCCAAAGAGAAAGAGGCCACATTGGAACAAACGAGAAAGAAATAAGAGAAAACAAAACTTTAGCTCCAGAAGAAAAGACAGAGGAGGTTAGGGAATTTAGAAATGGGAAAGAACAGGTAGAACACTATTAGGAAAAAAAAAAGTGAACAGCAGCCTGATTTATTATAATCCATCATATCTTTGCTCATATCCCCAAAATAGGATTCAATGCAGCTCCAGGCAAATGACACCAAACACCAAAAGCAACAAATGACTCATACCTTAGAAAATCAGTTGACTGAGCTATAAAAGTGGGTCCAAGTTTATTTTTAGAATTTCATGGGGCGGTTTTATTTTCTTTTAATAGTACATCAGAATATATATACAATGACATTCTCCAGGGTCTGAAAAATATATTTAAAGATATCGTGAATTTTATTTTAACACGACACTCTCCTCTTTTGATTTCTTTTTTCAGGTAAGTGCAGAGAACATTACAAAAGCATTCAAAAAGCTATCTAACCGTGGTGCTTGAGAAAGAGGAGTGAGGCGTAATTGCGGTTTGATAGTAGAATGAAACACAGATTCAGTTACACGGTGAAGACGGTATCACAGATGGTGCTTCTTACCGTAGGACCTTAGTATTTTTCCAGAGTTCATTGTCAACACCCCGACTGTGGTCTGCTGTGGTGGTGGTCGTATTTTAATGGGTCCTGCTTTACTGAGTCTGTGTTTCATTTCTCCCCCAGTGACTTCCTTGCTTGACTTCCAGCTTATAGTCATTCGCCACATAAAAATACCAGAGCTAATGAGATGATTGGATGAAAATGCAGAATAATAACCATGTAATATGTAATGTGCAATAAATGCAGTGGGCACATATTATATATTATGGCAATTGCCTGTCGGGTTTAATTTTCAGCTGAGCAAAGGGGAAAAAAATCCAAGGTTGTGTTCTCTTTTTTCTCTATTATTATTATTATTATGAATATCTGTATTGGTCAGGGAACCACATAAATCTCTCACTGAGTTTTATAGTTTTCAAAGATTCTGGAATTAAAAGCTAACCTAGGGTAAAACACTTATCCAAGCCCAGCTTTCCAGAGTGTTCTTACTTTTCTCATCAGAAATGAATTTCAAGTTAACCTTTAAATAATAAGGAACAAGAGTTCCCTAGGAAATTGTGGGGTAGCTAAACCCCAGGGTAGGGAGGGGGCGGGACATGGGGTGAAGACATCGTGTTCTTACATATGCCCCTTAGCCGATGACTTTTAAGACGAATGGCCCTGGATCTTGGCATCTGGGAGTCTTTCCTCTACGCGTACGGAGGAGACATCATGGTTTAGGAGTGCAGTGGGGGCGGGGGGGGGTGAGTGGGAACAGTAAAAGCTTGGGCAAAATTCTGTCACGTACCAATTCCAGCCTCTCACTTTTCTACCCTTTTTAGCTCCTATCCTCCAGCTTGAAGTCCAAAGAAAGCTCGGTTTGAGAAGGCAGCTTGAGATTTCTGCAAACATCTAGTGGGTATAGAGATTTGGGGATAAAGGACCCCAAGTCCCTGTCTGCAGGTAATTTAGAGTTTAAGTGGAGCAGTTTGTACTAGTTCCCCACCGTTGTCAGGACCTAAGCACCACAGCTGGTAGCTTAAACAACAGAAATTTATTCTCTCACGGTCCTGGAGGTTAGAAGGCTGAGACCCCGTGTTGGCAGGGTAGGTTACTTCCCAGGGCTGGGAGGGAGAATCTGTTCTATCCTGTTCTCCTAGTTTTCTGGCAGCCTCGGGCATTCATTGGTTTGTTGATGACCTTCGTCGTGGCTCTTCTGTGTCTGTGGGTTTCTGTGTTCGAATTTCCCCTTTTTATAAGGATACCAGTCATATTGGATAATGACCTCATCTTAACTTGATCATCAGCAAAGACCCCATTTCCAAATAAGGTCACAATCACAGGTGCTGGGAGTTAGAACGTCAACACCTTTTGGGAGGACACAGTTCAACCCATCACAGAGTTGCTGTCCCAATGAATAAGAATTCTACAGTCTGACCTTCCGTATTGAACTTCATCTCCTCCCGAAATACTGAATTCTAAACTCTACAACCCAGTTCCATTCCAAACCCTCTCTGTCACTTCACCGGTTTTGTCTTCAAAGATTCCAGCAACATCTGAGGCCCCGGTCTGATTTAATAGTCTGCAGTAAACTCCTGGCTGCAACCTCGTGTTTGCCAGGATGCCTTCCCCCACGCTTTCCTGCAAGCAGACATTACTTTACACACCCAAGTTCAAATCTCTAGTCAAAAGATTTCACTAAAAAACATATTTCACTCAACAAAGAGGTTTGATGCCTACTGCTCTACTCCAGGTTCAACTCCTTGAGCTCAGCACACTCTCTTGCTTTCAGTGAGAAACTCGGTCTAGTGGGGTCACTGAGTAAAAAGTACGAGGGAAAAGAATAGAGGCCTCGGTAGAAACCACCACTGGGGGTGCACAGAATCTGTCCTGAAGCCAGACTGTGGGTGAAAGAGAGGAGAGCAGGGAAGGCTCCATGGAGGAGGGGACACCTGAGCTGAGTCTTAATGTATGTGCAGGAGGATTATTCAGGCAATGATATAAAAGTGGAAAAGGTGGGCAGTGGGGTGGAAAAGGATATTGGGTCAAATAAAAGGAGAATGCAGCCGACCTCTGCACAATGCAAAGTTTAGGGGCCTCCTGGGCAGTTGAAGGGTGTAACTTTTGACCACCTCAAAACTATTTTTTTTATTTGCCCCAGGGGTACAGGTCTGTGATCATCAGGCTTACACCTTTCACAGCATTCGCCAAAGCACAAACCCTCCCCAATGTCCATAACCCATCCACACTATCCCTACCCTCCCACCCCCCAGACTCCCTCAAAACTTAACTACAAATAACCTTCTGTTGACTGGAAGCCTTACTAAGAACATAAACAGTCAGTTAGCACATATTTCATATGCTATATGTATTATATGCTGTATTCTTATAATAAAGCTAGAAGGGAGAACAGTGTTATTAAGAAAATCATCACGAAGAGAAAATACATTTACAGTACTGTATTTATCAGAAAAAACCCACATACGAGTGGACCATACAGTTCATCCATGTTGTTCAAGGGTCAACTGTACACTAAAGGATGCTAATTAATATTAGAAATTTTAAGTAAATATGGAAAAGAGAGGGTGGTAGGTTTACAGTTGAGTATGAGCAGTTTTCTGTTCAGCAAACACGAACAGCTTGTCTTCGTCAGCATGGACTGCCATAACAACATACCTTAGGTTGGACAGCTTAAGCAATAGACATTTATTTCTCCTAGCTCTGGAAGCTGAGAAGTCCAAGATCACTGTTCTAGAAGATCAGTGTCTGGTGAGAGCTCTCTTCCTGGTTTATAGATGATTGCCTTCTCACTGTGTCCTCACATGGTAGAGAAAAGGCAAGCTCTAGGTTTTTCCCCTTATAAGGACACTAATCCTATCTTGGGAGCCCCAAACTCATGACCCCCTCCAAATCAGATTACCTTCTAAAGGCCTTACCTCCGAATACCATCACATTGTGAATTAGGGCTCCAACATACGAATGTGGGATGGGGCACATTAGGTCCATAGTACAGCTTCTACTGATATTAAGAGGAGAAATGAATGCACAATACAGGAGAACTGACTGACAAGTTCTTTTGCTCCCCCATCCGGATGCCCATGGACTTGATCAGCCCCAAGACTGCGCTTTAGTGGATCAAATGTCTGATCAGTGAGCAGAGCTCTGAGGATGGTCCATCACACAGTGTAAGAGTAGACCCATCAAGACCGTCTTTTATTATTTAACCATGCAAACAGAAGCTTCTCCAGAAACCCACTGGCTCACCCAGTTCGGTGCGACAGAAGGCTGCTCTTCCCCAGCCTGGACATTAACAGTCTCAGCTGGCTTTGGAAGAAGTGGTTCCGTTTCCTCCTCCACCATCACATGATTCACGGGGCCTATTGTCCCTCACCCGGGTCACCTGATGTCATAGACTCCCCCCAAAGCCTCCGATCTATGCTAATTTAAGATGGAAAACCTATCCCACGTGGCCTCCTTCACCTCAGAACAGAACTCATCATTCCCCGATGCCTTAAAATGCACATCCAACCTGAGGATGTGATAAAAGTTCACCGGATTGTCAAATAAACCACAAAGATTTGGGCGCCTGGGTGGCTCAGTGGGTTAAAGCCTCTGCCTTTGGCTCAGGTCATGATCTCAGGGTCCTGGGATCGAGGCCCGCATCGGGCTCCCTGCTCGGCAGGGAGACTGCTTCCTCCTCTCTCTCTGCCTGTCTCTCTGCTTACTTGTGATCTCTCTCTGTCTGTCATATAAATAAATTAAATCTTTAAAAAAATTAAAAAAAATAAACCACAAAGATTTAAGGATTATATGAGGGCTGAGAAGTTTAATTGAGCCTGCACTGAACAAAAAATACAGTAGAAACGTAGGTCTCACTGGTTACGTAATCATCAGCGTGTTTTTACAAACAAAACCTCAGCATTCCTTTAACGTCGTCTAGTAATCAGGAAGGAAGTCGACGATGTCATTTGTTTTTCTTTTACATCATCAGGAGTCTTGACTGTGTCTTAAGCCATAGAAAAATGCCAGGATACGTGCCATTTGCCATCTTTTGGTATAAACAACGTTGGTGGGAAGGAGGAGACTGGTTAGCAAAAGTGAAAGATACAGTGTACACATGAGTGTGTTTTCTGTGTGCCAAAGAAGAGGGTCAATAATGAAGCGATGTGGCTAACCATAATTTGACTTCCAAGACCCAGATTCTGGGCCATTGAGCAACTGTGTTCCCTTTTGCTGGGTCCTGTTTTTTTCCATCCCCTTTGCTGGTGGTTTGTGGGTTCAGCTAAGTCCTGGGCCAGCGCTAGGCATCACGCAGAGGGTCTAAACACACAAATACCCTTGGGGCTCGGCTTCCGTTCCACAGGAGGGAGCAGAGAACTGGTATTTCACAGATCGGGCCCTGGAATTTGGCAGCGCCTCAGCAGGAAGAGGAGATGTCTACATCTGTCTGCTTTGGGGGCTGGACTGTGTCTCTGAGACGTGTTTGATAAAACCGGAATTTTGCATTTAATACAGAAAACAATCACTCTATGTTTTTAATATGAATGGAATGTATTTCTCTTCTTTCCACATTCAGCCCCAGATATTTAGAGGGGTTATTTACACTGTGGATTCAAACTCTGTATGGCTTTGCATGAAAGAATGAGTGAATTCATGAAACAGTTCAATATATTCAATTGAATTCTTACTATATTCTGGGAGATACGAGGAACAGTTAGACCCAGTCATCTGCTATAAAGAACCCATGACCAATCTAGGAACCAATCACAGCATAGACAGCTTGTTCTCTGTGTTCATTCATTTCTATCTCCCACCGTGCAGTGTTTATTTAGGGCATTCTAGGTGTTCAAACACATATTTGTTAAATGAATGAGATCAGCACTTCAGGAGGGCAGTGAGTCCTTTCCAGGTTGAGAAATAAGCATTTCTGGCATAGGTGATGAGGGTAGGCTACAGGGGATGGAATTTCAAGAAGGGGTAGGATGCAATGCAGCTGGGGGAGGCTTGACAGAAAGGGCTCCCTCTTGTATGTAAGGGGACAAAGGTGAGTCAAACCAGGAGATGCGGACACATCGAGGGAGAAGGGCGGGAGCGCCAGAGGCAGGGTGGCAGGAGGAAAGCCTGCCAGGTGAGCAGGGCACCTGGAATCACTTCCGGATTGACTTCACCACACAGTTGAGAAAGGCCATCGTGGATACACTGGAATACATCACAGAGAGCTATGACGAGGGAGAAACATACAGGCCCGCTGGGCCCAGAAGAGTAATGTTCTGCTTCTCCCTGCTTTAATTTTAACCTTTAGAAAAAGGAAATTAAAAAAACAAAACAAAACAAAAAAACTGACTTCCTATGTACTTTTGCAAGTGAGTCATAAGGATTATGAAGTTCATAGCCAATTTTGATGAAAAGATATGAATGGGAATGAGAACAGATCCCAGAGCCCCCCAGGAGGCTGCTCTTAACTATAAAATGTCTTCGGTCAGAGAAACAGCCTCCCGTGTTGTTCCCACAGTCACGTTACTGGATGGAAGGTGCCTGGTCAGCCAGGTCATTGCATTTTAGGACCTCCCAACACAAAGGGTGTGCACGCATGCGTGCAAATGCTTATGCGTGCGTGCCCACGTGTGCGCATGCGCACACATGGTAGGGTGTGCACATGTGGGTAGGGGGCTGTGCAGGGGTGTCAGCACTGCCAGGGGTTGGGGAAGGGCAAAGTGACATGGGACTCAGCCAATACCAAGTTTCTCCCAGCAGGCTCTGTGTATGATAATCCCAATGGCAGTTACACACACACACACACACACACACACACACACACACACACACACACACACCAGAAAAATAAATTAGCCAGGAAAGGGACAAAAAAAAAATCCTCATGAGATTAGATTTCTCAATAAAATAGTTACAGGAAATTGTTTATATTCCAGGAGCTATGAATTTTTCTATAATTAGCTTTCACGTCAATGTCGTAATCATCTTATTCATCTAAATTGGAGCTATCAGCCCCTCATCTCCACCCTAGCACCACACACCATGCATCCCTCTGCCTCCGTCTTCTCTTGCTTCCTGGAAGGCTGTGACCTCGCAGATGGTAGGAACCGATTCACTTACACAGAACATTACTTGGCACAGAGTAGGCGCTCAAAGGGTGTTTTCACTGAATGAGGTCCAGGAGGGGCTTTAAAGCAGCGTAAACCACAGAAGGAGGGCTTGCTGATTATCCCACAGATAAGTCGGGAATCAACTGCAAGTGTGCACGTGCACACACACACACTTCCTAAAATAACCATTATTTTTTAAAGTCATGTGATCTATTTCAATATCCGTGATTAAGCATCTTTTCTGAATATGGTGTAATCCATTCCATGCTAATACAGTATAATTGTATTTTATGGACTTGGTGCCTTCCATCAACATACTGAAAGGTGTCAATTGTCATCCACCATTCCTACCCCAGCCTCCCCATTCTGTTCCCCTCAGATGGACTACAGGCTGCCCTCTGGGCCCCTGAACCCTGATTAAGGAACCCTAAATTGCCAGTGCCTGGGTGGCTCCATCAGTTAAGCGTCTGCCTTTGGCTCAGGTCATGATCCCAGGGTCCTGAGATCTAGTCCCACATCAGGCTCCTTGCTCAGTGGGGTGCCTGCTTCTCCCTCTGCCCCTCCCCCTGCGTGTTCTCTCGCCCTCCCTTTCTCTCTTTCTTTTGCAAAAATAAATAAAAATACTTAAAAAAAAAAAAGAAACTCCAAATCAGGCAGGACCATCTGATCATGGGTGGCTACAGTGAGCCCCGCAGAAGTGCTGAAATGCTGCTTTGGTGTCAGGCAACATCCCTGTCCTCGGGAGGCATGTCAGAGACTTTCCATTCGAGGAAAAGGGGGTGAGAGGATTTATGGCCCTTCCTTGCAAGAGCCGCACGCTGCCGTCTTGACCTTGTTAGGGTGGGAGCAGTGAGGGCAGCAGAGGGAAGAGATTGTTTATTCCACTCTTGCAGTGACAAGAACACACTTCCGATTGTAATGAAGGGGATAGCACCACATGGCACAGATGTTTAGAGAAAGCAGAATGTGGATGGCCGTGACATCTGGAGGGAAGAATTCTCCAGGCACTGGGATCAGAGCCCAGATGACTTGAAGGTGATTTGGGTCGGTGGGAGAGGGATGGGGAGCAGGGAAGGGGAGGGAGGGCATTCCTAGTATTCTTGGATGGAGGGTCAGCTGTGCTGTGAGCTGGGAATGGGCAGAATGTATGGGGCCGGTACGGGAGTCCAGAGAGGAGAGGCGAGAACATTAGAGCCCTGCAAAGGCAGTGGATGTGTACATGGGCGTACGTACACATGTGTGCAAGCACACCCATGCGTGCACACACGGGCTTTAATAGAATTCTTTACCTGCGTGCTCTGTCTCTGACATTCTTTACCTCTCTTTTCTTAATCGGAAAAAAATGTCCAAGCGATAACCGTATCTCAGATGTGTAAAAGGGCAAATGACTTAGAAACGGCTTCTCATACCTTTGCCTCATTTGTCACATTATATTATTAACTCATTTGAAGTGCTTCCTACCCACTCCTGGAGGTGTCGGGAATGCTCGTCTGAGTAATATTGCATTTTTGCTGTGCCACTTCTTTAAAGTGATGGATAAAATATGCTTTCTGGGCTTTGAGAAGCAGATAAGATTATGCCCTTCCCACTCACTGGCTTTCCGAGGTATGCATCCTTCAAGGTGGGCCTCTGGAAGAGAAGCAAGAATGCTCCTATCTTTTTCTCCAGAAGGTGAGCGCTTGGGCTGGGTGAGTCAACTGTGGTCACTCTCACTTTGCTCTTGCCACAGGAGGGCTGGGAAGGCGCTGGTCATCAGGGATGTAGGAATGAAACCCCTACCTGCTTGCCCCTCCTTCCCCCTTGCCCAGATAAGGGCCAAACCCTATTCAGCGGACAATGTGATAACCCCCAGCCAGTGGGGACTGAACCAAATATTTCCCTTTGTGGGGTATCAGGAGCCCCCTCCCCTTCTCAGACACTATCCCCTCTGGGCTAGGATATGAAGCAGGCTCGCAGCCCCTGTATGTAGAACTAGATGCCTTAAATACTGAGTTTAGATTTGCTGGAAAACCCCTCAGCAGGTTCCTGCACCCCTAGAGCCCTCTGGGACCCATGACCAAGCCCAAGTCTTGGTCCCCAACCCTTGAAGGAATAGAACTTAGGCCTAAGGCTTAAGACTCTATGGCTGAAGTTAGGATTCTGAGGTCTAACCACCTTCCAGGTAAGGAAGTAAACCACAACAGTAAGGCTTTCCCCCCCCCCCCCAAACAGCCACTCTGTCCTGAGTGCTCACTGCAAGCCCTGCCCCATGGCTAAACGGAGCATTTTGCATCATCTACACCTCAACCAAGCGGAAAGGTGCATATTATTATTCCATTTCATGCCCGAGAAACCTGAAAACAGAGAGCGGCGGCTCTCTCAAGAGCTTACAGCCCATAAACTGCAGCAATGTGCTGTTAACCTGGGCTTCTCTGCCTCCACTGAACTCTTTGAAAGGAGGTGGGGTTTTTGCACGTACATTCGCTCAAAAGCATGAATATCACTGAATATCGAAGGAGCTCCTACTAAGTGCCTGGCACCGTAAACACACTTGCAAACAAAAACAGACAATCTGGGGATTTCACAGAGGTTCCCTGTTCCTGGGTAAAGACAGAGAATTGACGAATACGTGACATGCTATGTGGTGATGAGCACCCCGGGGAAAATAAGCCTCACTAACTAGATAGAAAGGGCTGGGGGTGGGGCGGCTCCACTTACATAGGAAATGATGCATTCCTGACGCTAGGACATGAAAATGCTTCCCATCATGTCAAGGACAATCTCTAAACTCCTGGAACCTGTCATAGCCAGCTGTGATGACAGTATGATGGTTTCCCGGCCAGGGCAGGGGAATCCGTGCCAAATAGGTGCATTTCGGCTTCTTGGAACGTCGGGTCTGAATGGAAATGACACGGCCCAGATGGACTGAATGACACGCATAATGATTCAATCTCCTTGTCAGGCTTCCTCCCCCAAGCCCGATAGACAGCTGATCCCCTCCCCCTCTTCCTTTACTGGCAGCTTTTGAAAACTGACCCCCGCCAATCTGGAAACCATTTGGAGATTCCCAAGAGGAAGGCGCTACCTACCGATGCGATTACTACTATTGTTTTCATTAAATATGACATGATTGGGAATTCCCAGGGAAAACTCCTACCCATGAAGGAAGGGGTTTCAAAAGATGTGACAGATCAGCATGTCTGAAGATTGGCCATAAAATCAGGAGGTTGATGAACTACTAGTGTTTCTAAGCCGTGTAAATGAGCAGTTTGATAAAGTAATGTGATTTATTTAGAGATCTTGAGAGAAGGTGGTCCCATGCTTTCGGAAACAAGCGATTTAATAATGTAACAATATACTTTGAGAGGATTATTTTCCCTGGAAGAGTTGTTAATATCCACACAGAGGCAAGGAGTTCTTGCATTTAAACAGATCTACCTATCTGCCTAAGATATGTGGGACATCAGACTGTAAAGAGCCTATCAAAAGTCATTGCTACAATACTCATAAAACCAAGGATCTTTGTCTAAAGGGAATTGACAATCTCAACTGAAAAAATTCCACATTAACCTATAAGACTCCATCATATTTGATACTTTTAATTTCTTTCCAATCCTTTCCAGCACCCTCAAATGCTTTTTGGCATCAAATGGAGTTGAACTCCTTAATTAACGAAGAAGTTATTCACATGATGACTATCTCAAATCTTGCATATATATTGTCATTTCATGTAACTCGGAAAAACGAAAACTGATTTTTCAGAAACTAGTTTTCCAAGATTAAGAGCATAAATAGTCTTGTTTGTACTGTAAGTTTATACTCATAAGGGTTTTTGCTCTCTTCCCTCAACTCAGAAAGAGAAAATAAGGGAAGTTCTCCAAATAAAGTAGTATTGTGACGACAAGTATCAGAGAAGAATACACAACTTTTGAGGCCATCTAGATTTTGCTTTGTGTGTTTTAATTACTTAAAGAAATTCTTGGAAGAAAAATACCCAAAAACCCAAAGTGGTAGCGGTGCTGATTAAACTTACTATCATTTTATACATATTATAAATCTCTATCATCCAATATGGAAGCCACTAGCCACATATGGTTATCGAGCATTTGAAATGTGGTTACTCTGAATTGAGATGTGTTGTAAATACAAAATACATGCCAGATTTCAATGACTTAGGATGAAGAAAAATATCTTATTTATGATTTTTATATTGATTTTATTTTGAAATGAGAGTATGCTGGATATACAGACGGCCTCTGACCTATGATGGGTCAACTGACCATCTTCGATTTTATGACGGTGTGAAATGGTACACGTTCAATAGAAACTGTACTTTGCATTTCCCATCTTGGTCTTTTCCCGTGTTAGCTCTTTGCAGCGTGATTGTCTGTCACGGGCAACAGCCACAGCCCCCAGTCAGCCCCCCAGTCTGGAGAGTAAACAACTGATACACTGACAACCATTCAACACCCATACAACCATGTTGTTTTTCACACTCAGTATTCGATAAATTACAGGAGAGAGTCACTTTATTATAAATTAGGCTTTGTGTCAGAGGACTTTGTCCAACCATAGGCTAATGTAAGTGTTCTGAGCATGTCTGCGGCAGGCTAGGCTGAGTTACAATGCTCTTTTTTTTTTTTTTT
>LNAC01000673.1:625397-770355 GCA_002007465.1 Ailurus styani | reverse complement strand
CTCTTTTTTTTTTTTTTTTAGATTTTATTTATTTATTTGTCAGAGAGAAACGGAGGGAGAAACAGAGAGCACAAGCAGGGGGAGCAGTGGGCGGAGGGAGAAGCAGACTCCCCGCCTAACAAGGAGCCCGATGAGGGACTCACCCCAGGACCCTGGGATCATGTCCCGAGCTGAGGGCAGATGCTTAACCGACTGAGCCACCCAGGCATCCCGGAGTTATGATGTTCAGTAGGTTAGTTGTATTAAATGAATTTTCAACTTGTGATGTTTTCAACTGAGATGTGTTTATCAGGATGTAACCCAATCATAAGATGAGGAAGATCTGTATTGGGTTAAATAAAACATAAGAGAATTAACTCCACCTGTTTCATTTTGTATTTTTAGTGTTGCTACTAAAAATTTAAAAGTTTATATGTGGTTTGCATTTTATTTCTATTGAACAACACTACTCTAAGTTTAAGAAAACTCAAAGAATAGTTTTATTTCAGTCGGACTGAAGTTATTTTTAAAGCAATTTGGAGATTGTATTTAAGCAATCATCACCCTAAGGAGGCCTCAAGATTAGTTCATTAAGTACATGCTTTGTATGCCCACCCCCCACATCAAACCAGAACAATGACAGAGACAGTATAAATAAATAAGTAAAATAACATAAGCAGGTTCAAACCACGAAAAGTATCTACATGGACCAGGTACATGATCCAGAAAAGCAAGGCAATCAGTGGTACACAGCACAAAGATCGGGGCTTGCTTCTGGGACAGGAAGCAGGCAACAGCATCTGGCAGATTGGCTGATCTGAGCTAATGGTACCTAACATTATTTTATATAAAGTGGCAATAGGAATTGAGGTGGAAACTGGGTGGAAAATCTCTGCTCGTTGTTGCCTGGGCATTTTGCCTCCTTGAATTGGTAAGACATAAAAACAGCCTCATCTTCAGGGTCTGAAAGACTAACTGCTGGTTCCAGGACCAGATTGGCCATAAACCTTAATCCTTGTGGCCATAATCTTTAAGGTCTGTGAGTTTCAATCCTGCAACATTAAGACTTGTTTGGTCAGCAAGCCCCAAAGAGCCAGACAGAAGCAACTTAATAAGCTAGAAAAAGAAGAGCAGACCCAAAGAAATTAAAAACAAGGAAACAAAGCAGAAACTAATAGTATACAGAAAAGAGAAACAGTTGAGATGATGAACAGAATCCATAGGAGCCTTTTAAACAACTTTACTAAAATTTAAATACTATGTAGCTCACTCGCTTACAGTGAACAATTCAGTGTTTTTAGTATATTCACACAGTTGTGCAACCGTCACCACAATCTAATTTTAGAATATTTTCATCATCCTAAAAAGAAGCCCTCTGCCCCCTCACTGCCACGAGGCAATCAGTCACTGCCTAGTGGTCATCAGACAACTGCCAAACTATTTTCTTCTTCTTTACACACACAGTCCTCAAAAAACTCCAGAAGAAAAAGCCCAGGTCCAGTGCCTTCGCTGCTGCATTCTACCAAATGTTTAAAGAAGAAACATCTATCCTTCATAAACTTCTCCAAAAAAATAAAAGATGAGTGTCCACTTTCCAACTCACCATATTAAGCAATTCTTACCCTGATAGCAAATCCGGATAAAGACATCGCAAGAAAATAAAACTCTGTGTGTGAGTATTTGCATCACTAACCTCAAAAGTCAAATCTGTAACAGGCAGCAAGGAAGTTAGCCATGAAGCGTGTGTGAGAGAAACAAATGCCTAAGACCTCTGAACGGAAGCCATATTGGTTCGCCCACATTGACAGTCACTGGTGCGTGCCCACAGGTGGGGGCCTCCAGAAATGCAAGCTGCGCTTAAATTCTGTGACACCCTAGATTCCATTCCTAGCTACAGAAAAAATACTCAGAGCTTGGAAGCTCTTCCTCTTTGAAGAAACTGCCCTAGTTTCATCCTGAGAGCAAGGCCATTCACACTATGGAATTAAACAAAGTCAGAATTTATTCATTTTTGCCTTCAGAGGATATTTCCTCATTATCACCCCTAGTAACCCAGTAAACTGAACTGTCTTCTCCACCCTGCACCACGATCTTTCAGAATCTTCATTCCCATTAAGGTCGAAATGAATGGTAACAGTATAAAGAAAGTTTCAGTCAGACTATGTGCATTCTACCAGAGATTCAAGCTTAAGTCTGAAGCCCATAAATTGATCATTTCTGTAATCAGACAGTTTTATAGGAAAGAATTTATGGGGCAAGATCTTCTGAGTACACAGGGGCTCTGGATTTTCCCAGCCCTTAAAAACTATACATATACCAAGAATCCACTTGAACTTTTATGTCAAATTCTAGGCTGCTAGAAAGAAAGAAGTAAGCACTGTAAGTATTCCTGTTTGAATAGAGCTTCTGAAATTTGTCCAGGATATACAGAGAGAGGTTCTATAAGCAAAGTAAACAGGACACACTAAGGAAATACATCTATGTCCAAGTTGGGCTTTCTAGAAGTAAATTTGCTTTTCCTTCCAAGGATATATATGGCCAACATAATTGAAAACCTCTGTAGCTACAGCTTCAGAAATGTGTATAAATGACTTTAAAACTCATTAATTTCAATAACATAGAACCCTCAAGCAGACCTTTAAATCCTTTAATGATTGAGAAGGTGATTCTAGTATCTGATAACCAGTCACTTCGAATCATGAGTATCTGGTACTATAATCACTGAGGAATGTGTGGTTAGGCGTCAGAAAGCCTTATTTCCCTCATTGACTCTGAGATGAAGAGCAACCAAACGACAGGTATTGTGTTTGCTCTGGGACCATGCAGAGCCTTAATTCCCATTGGCACCATCTGGGCTAATTCCATTTTCAGACCAACTAGGTGAGGTCTTCTAATCATCAGCAGGTCTCTTATCACAAACTCAGATCTCCGTAACCACCAGTGGCTTCAGCCTTCCCTGCAATGCCACAGAAAGTGTTTGTCCTCCACTTTGTCATTGGAGAATGAGCAGAAGGTTGTAGTATAGGACACCTGATGAATCATAAGGGTTAGCTCATGGGCTAAAAATGGGGAGGACTAAAATCATAAATGAATGGTGGAAAGAACTTAAATTTCTCTTCACATATTTAGGTTATAAAAGTGAGGCATGTGCATTAAAGGGCTCATACAAAGGAAGGCAAACATGAAGGTAAAAGCAGGAAGAAAGAACTTTCACTTGAGGAATGCAGGCAAGAGATGATACTGGGAGACTGTTCATTTTATTTTATTATATAATAAAAAGGAAAAAATGAAGTTTTGGTTTTTTTTTAAAGGATCAGGCCAACGGAGTTTGTAACATGTGCGATGAACTTACTCACAGAGGCACCAACATATTTTAGGGCAAAGTTGCCTAAAAATAACTTGTTTCGTCAGTTCTGGGACATTTTTACAGTCGTTTGCCAAGAATCCAATTAATGTGTGTTGTTTGCTTTTTTTTTCTTTCTTTCAGGCAATTTTATGTGGCTTTTACATTTTGTACTCTTTTATAAAGGAAATTCTTATGGCTAAATGGACGTGAATAATATGATATGCGAGTAGTTAAGATGCTAAGGCTCATAAAGCTATTACTTGACTCTCTATGGCCCAGGGCATTTATAAAGATCAATTAACTCAGCTAAACTATTCTTAACGAGCCCTTCCTCTCTGGTTCAGGTCCCACCATGCTGCACTTGCATGGACAGCTGGGGCTCAGACTCCCTGCCTTTATGAAGCTGGTCGTGAGTGGGCAAGTGAGACTGGACCAGGCAATAGGAGCCAGCCAGGGACTCTCATCCTTGCTCAGAGCTTATGCACTTGATCTTAGCCAAAAGGCCGAGAAGCGATTGCTCAGAGCTTATGGAAGTGACTACCTGCAGATATTTAAATCTAGAGGGTGAAGTGGCCTGTCTGCTTTGGGCATCCATGAACAATAATAAAACACCTTAATAATAAAACCATGTCAACTATATTAAGGAATAGGATGCCCATGAACTTATAAGGTAAAACATAATAGACTTCAAAGATATTTCATGATTATTTTTTTCTAAGTGGGTCTCTTTAGTGGAGCCTCCAATCTCCTGGAAGCCCCTCACCATACAATATAGAGCATAATTATAGGAAAGAGCTGTGGTGCAATGTTCATTTGGGGGAATATTATCAATCTAACAAAACATTGAGGACAGATCCCCATTAGCTCTGGATTTTAATATTGCAACAGACTTCAGAGATAATCTGGCCTAGCCTATTATTTTAAAGATGAAATTGAGAATAAAGACAAAAGGTAGAGAAAGGTCTTGGGTGGGTTTTCCTTTCTTCCGAACAGAATCCAGGGTTAATATTTTCCATGCACTGAGCTACTGACCATTCTCCAAATGCACCATTGATTGCTTGCTTGCAATCTTCCTTTCGCACATAATGCCTTCATCCTTTGGAAAAGTTTTACTCCCTACTCAAGACCCAGCTCAAAACCATCTCCTTGGGGAAACCTTTCTCTACTCACCCAGGTAGAGTTAATGTTTTCTTTTCTGTGTTCTACTAGGTCTTCAAATATAGATTTGTTTTAGTCTCTCTCATCTTAAAAAATAAAATAAAATAAAATAATAAAATGAAATGAAATGAAATGAAATAAACAAGGTCCCTTTTTGATCTCCCTTTCCAGGGCCATCCTCTCTATTTCCACCCCTTCACAGTTACGGGTCTCAAAAGAATGGTTTCCATGCTCTGGCTCCTCTTCTTCACCGCTGTTTACTCCTCAGTCACTCCAGCTGGCTCCTGACCTCTCCACTTCACAGAGGTTATTTGTGGTAAATGTATCAGTGACTTCCATGTTGCCCGTGGATGCTTTTCCGTTTTTATCATACTTGTCCTCTCTGGAACATTCTACACAGTGGACCACCGTGTCTTTGAAACACGCTGCACTTCTGGGACACCACAGCAGTGGTTTTCCTCTAATGACTTAAGGCATTTCTCTCAGCCTTGGGAGTTTACCCTCCTCTCCTGGATCTCTTGTGTTAGAGTTCCTCAGAGCTGAGATCTTAATACTCTTCTCTCTCTTTCCTATCTTCCTTGGTAAACTTGTCCACTCCCCGTCTTCAAATTCTATATCTATATCAACAACCCTCAACAATATATCTTTTTAAGATTTTCATTTATTTATTGGACAGAGAGAGACACAGCATGAGAGGGAACACAAGCAGGGGGAGTGGGAGAGGGAGAAGCAGGCTTCCCACTGAGCAGGGAGCCCGATGTGGGGCAACATCCCAGGACCCTGCGATCATGACCTGAGCTTAACGACTGAGCCACCCAGGCGCCCCCCCCCAACAATATGTTTAGAAGTATTTAAACAAGTATAGAAAGAAGAGTTCTTTCACTGCTCTAGATTGTAAATCCAACTGCCTACTTATGTTACCAGCATTGTCATGATTTACAAGTGATAAAATCACACCACAAAATAGCTAATATAAAACAAAAGAGACAGACAAAGAAAAACAGAGAGAAAGGCAGAGAGAAAGCAAGAGACAGGTCAATCTTGATTATTAGAGTGTCTCTAGCGCCCATGCAAATAACCATGTTTACACGATCAGTGAATGAGTGAGTATGTGCTCAGGCACAGCAGGCTCCAGGTCTCAGAAACGCAGCTCCAAGAAGCGAATGAGGCCGGGACACCAGTTCCTATATCTCACATCTCCCAAAGAACGCACTTCTGGTATCTGGCTCTGGAGTCATCCTCTCCAGATAAGCAGGAAGCCCTTGAGAGTAAGTTCTCACACCCAGATATGTCGACCAGTCACCAGTCCAAGACGTCCCCAACCACAGTTAAGAGACAAATAGATCCTTTATCTCTGAGTTGATAGCTGAAAATTCTCAGGGAAAAAAAAATCTCTTTATAGTTAGAGATAAAAAGTCTCCAAATGTATTCATGGCTATAAGGCACAGATAGTAGTAGTAGTCTAAATGAGCGAATTATACTGAGTAATTTACTCAGAAAAGAGGTGTAGCCATAGTGAGACATATACAGTGTAGGAGGGTTGTGGGAGCCTACAGTGAAGAGGGGATGTCTTCAGGGAGAAAATGGGAGGCAGAAATTAAGGAGGCTGAAGACCTCAAGCCTTGAGGGAAACTATGCCCAGACCAGGTGTAATTTTGTGCGTTTCCTGTCTAAGAAAAAGGCAGTGTCACATAATGGCAAAACATGGGATCTCTACAGTCCCATGGCCTGGGTTTGAATTGTACACTGTTGATTCTGGACAAATCACTTAGCATCGCCAGGGTTCAGTTACTTTATCTGAAAGGAAGATACAAATGTGACCCATTTCTTGGGAACATTAAATGAGGAGATTCCTGTAAAACACCTGGCATGTGTTATGTGCTTGGTAGTTATTACTAATACTCACACAAGTGACTCAGCAGCAGGTGTGTTCGCCACTGGGGCCAATCCCCAGTACTGGAGATTCAAGGAGAAGCAGAGGAAAAAGAAGAGCTTCTGAGATAACCATTCATGAGATGTGTCCAAGCAGACCTGGGCACACGGATGGTACTTGATAAGTGATGGCTTTCCTTCCTTCCAGTTCTTTTTTTTTTTAATTTTTTAAAAATATTTTTATTTATTTATTTGACAGAGAGAGAGATTACAAGTAGGCAGAGAGGCAGGCAGAGAGAGGAGGAAGCAGGCTCCCTGCTGAGCGGAGAGCCTGATGCGGGGCTCGATCCCAGGACCCTGAGATCATGACCTGAGCCGAAGGCAGAGGCTTTAACCCACTGAGCCACCCGGGTGCTCCATCCTTCCTTCCACTTCTGCCACCTCCCTATTTCTATGAAATTAAATGTCAGTGCCCCATAGCTGCTCTATCTTAGAGCTCCCCTGTACCCACAAAACATTTTCTGGTCTAAAGAAGGCTGACCAGAGTCCAGCAGCTGTAAGGGAAAGTGGTTACAAGGCAGATCAGAGTTTCCCTCCCCCCCTTTTTGTTAAGATTTATTTATTTATTTTAGAGTTGGGGGGCTAGGGGCAGAGCGAAAGAATCTTCAAGCAGACTCCCTGCTTAGCGTGGAGCCCATCATGGGCTTGATCCCACCCCCGACCCCGAGATCATGACCTGAGCCGAAATCAAGTGTTGAACACTTAACAGACTGAGTCAGCCTGGTGTCCCCAGAGTTTCCCTTTAAAAAAAAAAAAAAGCATATTTGAAGGCAATCAACCAGATGCACAGGCCACATTAGAATCTAATGAAGCACAAATAATGCAAAGTTATAAAGCCAGATTTTTCTTCTTCTTCATTCAGCATTTTAAGAGCCTCTGCTCAGGAAGGGGGTGGGCTTTGGGCAAACGTGGGAAGGAAGTCAAGTTCAGTGCCCTGGTGCCACCTCCTTCCCCTTTCCCCTTCTCCGTTCCACTCCCTCAAGCCTTTTGCCCCCAATCCTGGGCCCAGAACCCTCCATATCTTCCCAGCCCAAAGATTCTCTCAAGAAGGATCTGAAACTCATTTACATTAAAATACAAATGTGGGGCGCCTGGGTGGCTCAGTGGGTTAAGCCTCTGCCTTCAGCTCAAGTCATGATCTCAGGGTCCTGGGATTGAGCCCTGCATCAGGCTCTCTGCTCAGCGGGGAGACTGCTTCCTCCTCTCTCTCTGCCTGCCTCTCTGCCTACTTGTGATCTCTCTCCCTCTGTGAAATAAAAAATAAAATCTTAAAAAATAATAATAAAATACAAATGTGAATTGCAGCTTAAAGCATTATCCCAAGAAACATTTCACACCAACCCCAGCAGGGCGCGGAGAGGCTTCCTCCTTAGGCTGCCTATCCTTGCTGGTAGGTATTTTTAAGGTGAATTCATCCTGGAATTCCTGCAGTGTCACTCCTTGGGTTTGTAAATTAATAGGCAGGATTTAAAAAAGGCAGGAAGGCTTACCGAGAGCTATTTTCATTCCTTTGAACAGAAAGATGGAGCGCCATGCAGTGAATCCAACTGCCCTTGAATTTAAAATCACCTGAAACATTATTGTATTGACAACCAGATGCCCTTGGATGTCTCTTTCCATAGGTCTGGGTTGAAACCCTGGAAACTGATTTTTGTTGCCAGCATGGCGGGGTTATGGAAAGGATTAAATGAGGGTATTAGTGAGAAAGTCCTAGCCTCTGTCCCTGGTTTAAGAGAGTTGAGTATTACTTAAATTTCTCATCTGACTTCCCATAGCCTCATTTGGAAGCATGAGTCTGACTTCCCAGTTCATGCTGTCCTTAACTGTCAAGTGTAGACATTTCTGAAGAGCTACTCTTTCCTCTCTGAGCTACTTCACATGGTTGCTAACAGAGCCTCTTTCTACAGCATGTCTGGTTTCTACCCTGCACCTAACCCCACAGACCTACTCACCATCCCATCTTCACATGGCAGCAAGAGTTACCTTTTAAAAAGCGGATTCTGTTACCCCCACATTTAAAGCAAATGCAAACTCTTCAACACACCCTTCAAAGACCCTACAGGCCCCTGCTCATCTTTCTGACCCCGTCTCCTACCATCTCCCCCTGCTCAGTAGGCTCTAGCCACACCGATTTGATTGATTCTCCTGCCTTACTGCTCACCCCTGCCCAAGGCCACGGTCCTGCTCTTGGCTCTAACCAGAATGCTCTTCCCCCAGATCCCTGCGAGACTGGCTCTGTTGCACAGTTTGTTCCAGGCTCAGTAACTACTTACTGCTAGAGCAGTGCCCTGAGGCTCAATCACATTAAACCTTACTATTTTTTTTTTAACAACACTTCTTCAATCTGAAATTACCTTACTCATTTGGTTCTTTTTTTTTTTAAAAGATTTTATTCACTTATTTTAGAGAGAGAGAGAGCACAAGCAGGGGAGTGGCAGGCAGAGGGGAAGGAAGAAGACTTCCCACTGAGGAGGGAGCCTGACCTGGATCCCAGGATCATGACCTGAAGCGGAGGCAGATGCTTAACCGACTGAGCCATCCAGGTGCCCCACTTACTTGTTTTCTTACTACTACCTGTCTAACCCCTCCAGGATGTAAGCTCCCTGAAGACAAGATCTTGGTTGTCCTATTCACTGTTCACTCTTCATGTCTGCTGCTGGAATCGTGGTTGACACATGGTTGATGTCCAATATGCATTTTGCAACCCCATGCTCAAATGACAAATGCTCAAGCATCATCACCTCGATGTTTAAATCCTTCCATGGTTCTATATCCTTCTCAGAATGAAGACTGCATTCCTTGATTCACAAATGAACACTCTCCATGATTTTGTCTTAATCTATTTGCCAACCTATAGTTCCCTTCTTATTATAATAATTAACACATTAAATTGAAATCACCTGCATGGGTCTCTGTCTTCTAACCTTTAAACCCCAAAGTGAGGTTTGTGGACAGATATCTTTGGTATCATCTGGGAGCTTTTTAGAACTACAGGATTGAAGCCTGATGTTAGACCTACTGAATCACCATCTGTATTTTAATAAGACCCGCAGGGACATCAGATGCATATGGCCTCATGATTACCAGAGCAATATCAGGCCAGGGAGCCAGCCATCCAATGCATATCAGCTGAACTACTCACCACTCCCACTGGGAACTCTCACAAACATCTTGATAGTAATGTCCATACTGAAAAAATAATAATCCTCCAAAAACCATGATTCTCCTCCAGTATTTTCAATCTCAGAAAAGAAAACAAAAAGAAAAAATATATATATATTGTCCTACACGAGTTCAAGAGCTCTTCAAAGGTTTTATTATTCTGCTTTAGAAATGGTGGATAGAAGAGCGGTGGGTAGAGGTGGCCAGAGAGAGAATAGCTTTAATTTTCCCATGAGAAGGCAGGGGAAAGATATCAACAGGTAGGTGGATATATGAGTTTGGAACTCGGGAGAGCTATTAGGGTCTAAAAATACATTTTGGAGCCAACATACACTAGCCACAGCTTTGATTCGCACTGGTTTAGTGACCAGTGGTCCTACCATATCTCCCAAGTTCATTCATCTTTCCAGATGATTGTCTCACATCCTATCCTCTCTCTTTAAACCCCCATCACCTTCCCTCCAGACTTCAGTCTTGGCTGACAAGCTTATTTCCTACTCCACAGAGGAAAGAGAAGCAGGCAGCAGAGGTCCTGTCTACTCACATCCCGTACCCACAGTCTGCCTTCCTCATGAGAAGCTTTCACGACTTTGCTAAAGTAACATTTGTTAACGTGGAACACAAGATGCAGGATGGTGAGCCACGGTTCAAAAGCAGACCTCAAGAGAAACTGAAATAGAGAGGTTGATGACTCATTGGTCCTGGAGGAAGTAAATGGCAGGGAGGTCAAAGCAGAGAGTGACAGAACGTAGGGCACTGCCTTTATTAGGGTCAGGGGCTCTCAAGCTGGGGACACATCGGCCAGCTCAAATCGCAATGAATAGGGCTTGGGTAAGCTCCAGGGGGTCTTATCTCAGAAGCATGCAAGAGGAAGGCCCTGAGAGGTGGCAATGGGGGTGGGGGGACTTGATCACAAGGGCTGTTGGGGAAGTCATATCAGGAACTTACATTTGCTTGTGACTTTGCTGGCTGCTAGCTAGGGTATGTGCTTGTATGAGGGGTGAGTGTCAGTTCAAGGACCATCTAGGCTGTTTGGCTAAATAAAATGAATGCCAATGGGTACCTGGCTGGCTCAGTCAGGAAAGCATGCTACTCTTGATCTCAGGGTCATGAGTTCAAAGGTGAATTTCAAGGCACCCATACCCATCCTTGGGCACTCCCCACATTGGAAGCCAGCTTCTTCACTATGTCCTAGTTCCCATCCCTTTATCCTGCTCAAAGGCCTCATTCCAACAGTTCACTTTCCTCTCTCCTCATAAAATTGCCCTTTTCTATTAGATTTTCATTTATCACTTAAGCACATCTTAAAAACAGGGTGCCTGGGTGGCTCAGTCTGCTGAACATCCAACTCTTGATTTGGGGTCAGGGCCATCATCAGGGTCATGAGATCAAGCCCCATGTTGGCCTCTACAGCCAGAAGACATTCTGCTTGAGATCTCTCTCTTCTTCTGCCTCTGCCCCTGATCACACTTGCTCTCTCTCTCTCTCAAATAAATAAATAAAACTTAAAAAAAAAAAAGAAAACAAAAGGAGCCTCCACTAACTCTGGTCCTTCCTGCCACTCTCACCCCATTCTGCTTTAGAGCAGAGCATCTTTTTTATTTTTAATTTTATTTTTATTCTTTGCCCAAGGGGTACAGGTNCCCCCCACCCTGCCCCTCAAGTTCCTCATATCAGAGAGATCATATGATAATTGTCTTTCTCTGATTGACTTATTTCGCTCAGCATAATACCCTCCAGTTCCATCCATGTTGTTGCGAATGGCAAGATTTCGTTTCTTTTGATAGCTGCATAATATTCCATTGTATATATATACCACATCTTCTTTATCCATTCATCTGTTGATGGACATCTAGGTTCTTTCCATAGTTTGGCTATTGTGGACATTGCTGCTATAAACATTCGGGTGCACGTGCCCCTGAGGATCACTACCTTTGTGTCTTTAGGATAAATACCCAGTAGTGCGATTGCTGGGTCGTAGGGTAGCTCCATTTTCAACTTTTTGAGGAATCTCCATACTGTTTTCCAGAGTGGCTGCACCAGTTTGCATTCCCACCAACAGTGTAGGAGGGTTCCCCTTTCTCCGCAACCTCGGCAACATCTGTCATTTCCTGACTTGTTGACTTTAGCCATTCTGACTGGTGTAAGGTGGTATCTCTCTGTGGTTTTGATTTGTATTTAGAGCAGAGCATCTTGAAGAAATTGTCTACACTGCTGCCTCCAACTTCCCTTCTCATTCTCACTTGCACCCACAACCAAAACTGCTTTGTCAAGGTCACTGATGACTTCCACATCACCAAATCCATGAGGCAGTTCTCAGTCCCCATTAAACTTCCCCTACCAGTAGCTGAAACCCTTGTCAACTCCCCCTGGACACTCTTCACTGGCCATCCAGGACACCACACACTGGAGGTGGGCCTCCCTCCTAGGGTCACCCCTTCTCAGCCTCCTTTGTTGATTTCCCTCCTCCCCCAGCCTCTCCATGTTGGTGTGCTCAGTGCTCAGGCCTCAGTTTATTTCCTTTTTCCACGTGTACACCCTGGTGATCTCTTCCCACATCACTGCTTAAAATGTCATCTGCTGCCCAGACTTCTCCCCTGATCTAACTTCTTTTCAACAGCTGCCTCAATATCAAATGTTGGCACAGAGCTTACCAGCCTCCGGTCTAACTCTTTGTCCCCAGCCCCACTAACTCCCCCAGTCTGCCCCATCTCTGAAAATGGCAACTCCTTCTTCTTGGCAGAACCAAGTCTTTGGGCCTAACCTTCTTTTCTTCTCTGCCCACATGCAGTAGAAAATCCTATTGGTCTCTCCTCAGATTAGGACAGAAATTCATCCATTTTTCACCACTGGGTTACTGTCATCTGGAGCCAAGCCCTCATCATCTCTGGCCTTGATTATTGTAGCTGTCTCCTCTTCTAGCAGAGCTCCCTGCCTCCACTCTGGCTTTCTAGGTTTCTTAACACAGCAGTCAGAGCTATCCTCTAAGAGTGTAAGTTAGATTATAACACTTCTGTCTCTGAAACCATCTATGGCTCCCCATTTCTCCAAAGCCCTAACACTGACCATAAGGGACTCCCTGACTTGCCCTGCTGCCCCCTGGTCCTTCTTCTTTCCCTGGGTTCACTTCATTCTAGCCATGTGAGGATTTCTTTTCTTCTTTCTCCCTTCCTCCCTTCCTCCCTTCCTTCCTTTCTTCCTTCCTTCCTTCCTTCCTTCTCTCCCTCCCTCCCTCCCTCTTTCTTTCTTTCTTTCTTTCTTTCTTTCTTTCTTTCTTTCTTTCTTTCTTTCTCTTTCTTTCTTTCTTTCTTTCTTTCTTTCTTTCTTTCTTTCTTTCTATTTCTTCATTTGCACAGGGACGTGTTTGAAAATGCACTGCTTAGAGCTATTGCAGACACTTGCAATCATGAAGGGACCAAAAACTTGGGACAAAGCTGACATGAGACCTTTATTGATCTACTGAATTAATGAACCTTAACCTTCTTGCTTGGTGAGGCAACAAATAACTGTTGTTCAAGCCTTTATAGGTTCTATGTTTGTGCTCTTTGTAGCCAAAGTATTAATATACACGACATATGTATATTTTTCCCAGATTATCACCATCTCCTAGCACTGCAGTAATGGCTCAAAATCAAGGTTTCGGTTTACTGCATAAAGAATGTTCTGTATCTCAGAGTAAAAAAAAAATGAATGAATTAAATGAATTATTGCAGGGTGCAGAAAGTTGAGCCTGCAACATGCCAGTGGCATTCTCTTTAAAAGTACAAGAAAGGGAGAAAAATATCATACCACACAGAAAAAGCTCTGGTTCTATGTAATATGGCAGCACCCCAATAGTCTGACACCAGGGAAAAAGCATTCATGCTAAGACCCTGTCTGTCAGATGGCCTTCTTCTTCCATGTAATTAATTGAAATTTGACAGCAACTTTTGTCCCTGGTCACTGTGGTCCAGACCAAAAACAGCCCAGATTGTACTCTCAGTCAGGAGGTGGCTGTGTTTGAGATTTGTGTTGGCATCGCTGAGCTGTGACCACAGCACACATTTTTGTGGAAAATATCAGATGAAACATTCTTCCATTAGGAAGGGGGTGGGTGGTGGTGGCAGGGTTCAGCATGCCCAAGAGAGCTTTTCTCCTTCTGAAACTTGTTTAGACTCATTCTTTCCAAGCTATTGAGACCACTTTTCCCCTTTCAGAGCAAATGTAGCTCGAGAAACAAATGGGCGCAGAATTTAGAAACATTAGAGTCCCCTTTCCAAGGCCTTATTTCAGAAGGCCCCATGTGGTTTGTGGGAGCAATTTGAGGTCCTGGTTACTGATAAAGATGATATAATTTTAGAACTTTCAGAAACCTGTGTGGCCTCTTTGTTAAAAATCAGCAATTAGAGTCTTGAAGTACTGAAAACGATTACCTAAACCTTTTCAAAATGTCCATATTCAGTATTAGTTCTGAGCACTGTTGTCTTCCTCTTGTTCACCCCTGGCTTATGCTCTCATTCGGCTAGATTATTCTAGTTGTGGTTCCAAGATATGGCTCAGCTACACTGTGTGTTGCAAGGATGCACACATGGGGAAGACATTCTGGCTTAGCATTTGGAGACAAATATCTTTGTACCTAATTACTTGTGGCCCTATCCTGAGACATGTGACCCTACATGATTCCTTACATACAGATTGTGGTGACTCACCTTGTGACCCTGGCTGATGGAGCCAGGAAGTGTCCATTGTTTTTGAAGACAGCTACCCATAAGCTGGCTGCCAGCCAATGAGATAACTCACTGGGAACCCCCTATTGGACAGGGGTGTCCAGTGCCCTATAGTGACCAACAGACTTTTTCATATCCTTTCTTTTAGGGAACCTGAAGGTGACACGAAGACAGAAATACAAATGTCAGAAGGGTCCAGAAACCAAGACACCCATGGAGAGGGGGCAGTGGGCAGAAACCATAAGTAAGTAGAAACTAGGAAGCTAAGTAGTAAAGGGAGGCCATTGGAAGGAGCTAGAAGGGGTTTGAGAAGTGTCAAGAGTGTCAGCAGAAACAGGTAGTGGCTTTATTGGTGCCATGGATGCCTGCTGTTGAGAAATCGACAATATCATGGCACCTATAGACTGAGAAGGAGGTGCCAGTTCCTGAAAAGCTCGGTCTTATGTTTATTAGAACTTTTTTTGGTTCTTCCCTACATCCTTTTATCATAAATATCCATTAGTAGAGAATCTGACTGCATCAGATTCTTGCACGCTGAGTTTAATGGATCCAATTATTTACCAATGTTGTGGTCTTAGGTAAATCACTCAATTTCCATGCACTTTACTTGTTTACCTTCTATATGGAATAGGTAGAATAACGGCCCCCAGACATGTCCATGCCCTAATTCTAGGAACCTATAAATATGTTACTTTATACAGCAAAGGGGATTTTGCAGATGTTTTTAAGTTAGTGACCTTAAAATGGGCTTTTATTTGATCCATGAGAGCCCAATCTAATCACATGGACCCTGGAAATCAGAGAGGAGACATCCCAGCTGTGGTCAGGGGAGATGTGACTACAGAAGAATGGCCATAAAGATTCAACATTGTTGGCTTTGAAGGTGGAATAAGGGGGGGGGTGAGCCAAGGAATGTGGGTGGCCTCTAGAAACTGGGAAAACTAAGGGAACAGATTCTCACCTGAAGCCTCCAGAAGAATACAGCCCTTACCAGCATGTTCTCTCTAGCCCAAAGAGACCTCTGTTGGACTTCTAACCTAGAGAACTGTAAGATAATAAATGTGTTTTCTTTTAAGCCATTCTAGTCTGTGGTATATGTACTTTGTGGAGGAATTGAGACCTGGGGATAGCACCCAAGAAGAGGAAAGATAAAGGTGGACAATTGAGCCTTCTCCTGGAATAATCCAATAACCTTTATCTAGGAGATGGCTCAATTGTCCACCTTTATCTTTCCTCTTCTTCTTGTTATATGTACTTTTGGAGATCTTTAATTATTTGGTAAATAATAAATCCAAGAAATATTTATGGAGGATACTTTGGGTAGTCATGAAGTCATTTAGATGACACATATTAGTCTTCACTAGGCCTGGTATAGTGCTTTATGATAGTCTCAAGAGCATGTTGGTGGAGCTCAAAATCTACTGAAGAAATTTAAAAAGAACATTTTAAAGACCCTGTGGCCCAGACAAGACTTGCCTGTCTTCACAAATCCATCAGACTCACCTAAAGTCTAAAAATCCTTGGAGTGCATTCACAGTCCACCCAATGTCAACAGGGGAGGGCTATTAACTGACATTAGAGTTATCAATACTGGTGAGAAGCACAGCAAATGAGGTGGTGAAACTCCTTAGAGGTACTTGTGAACCTCTGAAACCTAAGAACTTGGCTTTGATGAGTTAAAAATGTAGAACATGCCCACAGTACCAGTTCTCACTTGAGCAAGAATTTGCTAGTTCTTATCATCGCTAACCATCTTCAGGGCTTTGAATGACCCTAAACTTCATTTAGCATTTGGACAGGACAATAGGTACTTTGCATGACCTGATTAGAAAATAATGCATGGCTGTTTCCCACTAGGTCACTTTGATCCATGGCTGAGCCAAATTCCCTGGACCCCTCTCTCCAGCCAAAATATGCCCCCAGATAAATGAAGGCTGTAGAGCAGATTTTTAGATGTAGTGATCTCAGTACTTTTCATCATGTTTTTATTCATCAAATATTTGTTGGATACTGTAACTGTGTTCTCAAACGTTCATATGCATTAAGAATTACCCAGGAGGGTTCACCTTCCAGCAAAATGATTCAGTAATTCAAGAGTGAGGGTTGGGGGAATCTATGTTTAACCAGCCTCATGGGTGATTCTGATATAAGGTCTCTATACACCACTTTGTAAAATGTTTAGTCCCTCAAATGAATAAGCAGCAATTCCTGGCCATAAGGAACCTCAAAGTCGAGGGTAACAGAAAGGAGGAAAGATACTCTGTCCAGGGGAGTACAGTCTTAAAGGAGTCTGCCACAAGGAGAAAAGAGAAGGGCATTCTAAGCAAGGGAAGAGCCTTTACAAGGCCACGGTCATGAGAAGATGTGAACCATTAGGGACCAGTGAGCAGTTTAGGGTATGGGAAGGTGAAGGGCAGTCTAGGTGTGGACAAGCAGGAGAGAATCTAAGAGGATATAGCATGCATCTTGACTTGTCACTAAGTCATTTCAACTTTATTTCATAGGCAACAGGAAACTGGTGGAAACTTTGAAATCTACCTTTGAGAATATCTAGTATTGGGCAGATGCTTATTCAACTAATATTTCCTGAGGACCCAGGCTGTGCCCAACAGTGTGCTAGAAAATGATTGTCACAGTTAGGAATTGTGACGGTCTAAGCAATGGAAGACAAAAGTAAGGCGGTAACCACTGAGTGTGTACAGAAAATAACTGGTCAACAAGACTGAGATTAAAAAAAAAAAAAAGAACCCAAGAATTTGGTGACAGGTTAAACTGAAGAAGCAAGGAAAAAGAAATTTGCAGTGTTTGGGAGCAGAGAGACGACTAGAGATGGAATGTTTGTGTCCTCCTCCTCCCGGAATTCATATGTTGGAGCTTAATCCCCAGTGGGATGGTATTAGGAGATGAGACTTTTGGGAGGTAATAGGTCATGAGGATGGAGCCCTCATAATAGGATTAGTGACCTTATAAGAAGAGACACAGAAGACTTTGTCTCTCCCCCATGTAAGGATATAGGAAGAAGTGTCCATCTACAAAAAAGAAGAAGGGTTCTGGCCAGAAACAGACAATGCTGGCACCCTGATTGTGGACTTCCAGCCCCCAGAACCATGAGAAAGAACTGTTTCTTGTCTAAGCCACCCAGCCCCCGTGGTATTTTGTGAAAGCAGCCAGCACTGACTAAGACAGACTGTTTGATGATGATTCTACTGGAAAGTGCAGAGGGCAACGGATGGTCCCACCCAAATGGGAGCCGATGAGCCCATCCAGGGGGAGCAGAAGAGTGAAAATGTATGCAGTCCCGGGGTGAGACTTGGGGGGCAGTCAGTGGAGAAGGTGCAGTAGCCACGAAGGAGGAATTGAACTAGGGATCAAAGAGAGAATGAAGTGGTCTGAGATGGAAGAGGTGATCAATTGTTTTAAATGCAAAGCAAGAGGCTGAATAGAATTGAGGGACTGAGGTTTAGGGCTTTTGTGAACATGTGGACACAAGGCTTTTGTTTATAACAGGAAGCTGCAGTGAAAATAGAGAAGGAATAAATTGGAGTTCCCTTTTAAATCGTATTGTATTAGTAGAAAATAATTGTCCACAATCTAGAGGGAAAATAAAACAGTGCTTGGGTTTTAAGTACCGGGAATCGGTAAAAAAATACTTCTCAATCTTTGAGGTACTCATCCCTCCATGTGTGGTTCTGTGGAGGCTGCTCTGACAGGTGAGAAGGAAGAAAATGTTCAAGGAAGAGGAAGGAGAAAGAGCCAGCCAGAGTAGAGAGAAGAGAGGCCATAAATGATCAAACAGCCTGTGGTGCCCCTCCCTAGGGCTGGGGTCATGGTCAAGAGCTGCACACCTACCTAGGGAGAGGCATGATTTGACTTGAGTTTTGGTTAAGTGATCATGTAGGCAAAAAGGGAAGTCTGGAAATTCACCTTATCAAATGACGACTGGGTCTTTGGTATTTGATCCTGGAGTCTCCACTCAGAGACCAACCAGCTGGACATAAATCCACGTTTTTCTGTATTTAGAAAACAAAAGAGCAAGAGTTGGAGGAGTCCAGTCTCTTCAACCATCCAGGACAGCAATGTCGTTTCATTTTTTATATTTTCATGAATAAGATGTTGTTTTCAAATTGCTATTTGCATGTGAAACCAGAATAACAGTTTAGATAGTTCCCTCAGAAACCGAGTGTAATAAGATGGTTTCAGTCTCGTGTCCTCGGTGTGTGTACACGCAGGCGCAGGGGTGAGATGGCACATGTACCCGACTGTAGACAGTGTTTACATAGATTTATGTAAGTGCTTAGAATACGACTCAGAAGAATTCATCCCAGACAGACAGAGAGCAGGACTTCACTGTGGGCCAAGCCGGGCAGTGAATTGAAATTAAGGCTGATGCTCAAAAGGCACTTCGGTTTGACCTGCAATGTTAGTTTTTTACCATATAAATTTATTACTTTTAGATTTAAAACATTAATTTGAAAAATTATGGAAAAATCAACACTAACAAGATGTTCCCAATTATTCTGGGGGGAAGCCAAAAACGGTTACCATCCAGAACAGGGCTAGGTGGACAGGATACAAGTAATGGAGACGTGAGTGCCTGTTGTTGGCCGGATGCCTAAATACAATGAACGCATCCAATAAATTGGAATCTTTTAATTTGGCTACCAGTGCTCTCTGAAGAATAGTCTAGTATTTATTCCTTTACCTTTGAGGTACCCACATTTCTTCAAACAGCTGTTCTGTGAACTAGAAAGACTGTTTCATCTTTGCAAATGTCTTTTACCTCCTAATAATGAACATCGAAAATGGTAGGTTGGACGCTTATTATTAGTCAAGTGGCAATGCTAGAAGCTATAATTCAAAGGGTGGGAGAATGTGCAGAGAATGACGAGCAGGAGGATGTTAGAGACAAGGTCTTCAGAGACCACACAGAGGCTAGAAGAGCTCACACGGGCGCTTACCCCCCACAGGGTGCCAGGTGAGGGCTGGGCGCAGAGCTGCTGGGGGCTGGGGAAAAGAACAGAAAGACTTGACAGATAGTCCATGGGAGAGATACAAGAAGATTCCTGAGCAGCAGAAGGGCCTCAGCGGAGCTTATTGGGGGAGAATGTGCAAGGAGACAAATCAGCCTTTTTTAGCTTCCCCTAGTGAGGCTGGGTAGCTCTGGAGCAGGAAAGTAGACTGAGCTTCCACTCATGGCAGGAAATGCATGACCACCCAGAAGAAGAACAAAGAAGTGAACATGAACACATTGCCCAAAGAGATGGTCATGAGGTTCTGGGACCGGGGACTAGGGACTTGGCTGAAGAACTGGGAGAACAGATGAGGAAGAAGACAAAGATGTCTTGTAATGAGAGAAAAAGAGAGCTGTCAGTGGAAAAAGAGCAGAAGAGGAAGGTGGGGGCGCCTGGGTGGCTCAGTGGGTTAAAGCCTCTGCCTTCAGCTCAGGTCATGATCTCAGGGTCCTGGGATGGAGCCCCACATCGGGATCCTTGCTCAGTGGGGGAGCCTGCTTCCTCCTCTCTCTCTGCCTGCCTCTCAGCCTACTTGTGATCTCTCTCTGTCAAATAAATAAATAAAATAAAATCTAAAAAAAAAAGAGGAAGGTAGACAGGGTTCACTTCGCCATGCCTTCTAGCCTATAGTTTTCCTGAGGGGAGGAGCTGATTCTCATTCATTTTTTTACTTATCACAGCACTTGATTAATAAATGCTTTCAGTATCTGAGTGAGCCAATTCATGGGAACAGTTACGTCACCAGATTATCTTGAGGGCAGGCTCTGTGTCCTGGGGACGAATGCACCAAACCCTGGGAAAGCTCCAAGAAGTTTACAGGTACGCCACAGCTACCAAATAGACAAATGAACGGAATCTTTCTGAGCTCTGATTTCTTCATCTAAAAATGAAAACCACAAGACTGACTCCCATTCCCGAGAAGGGATGAGGCACACATTATAATACCAGACAACTTCGCTCTTAAAATTTGCCAAACCAACTCTTGGGCATATTCATTTAAATTCCTCAGTGGGTAGCTGATTCCCTATGGCTAATACCGTATTCAGTCGTGGAGGGAAATGAGTCACGCAGATGGAATCATAAATACACACACACACACACACACACACACACACACACACACACACACAACTTGGCCATGGAATTTTTGTAACTTTTTATCTTCTCAAATGTTCCTCACTTCTGCCTCCTTTCCATCAACAGTCGCTCCTTGGACCAAACACCCATGACAAATTCAAAACAGTTGCCTGGGGTTTGGCTACTGCTTAACAGGTAGTTACAAACCATTCCATGGTGCTAACTGAGCCGGCATGAAGAAGCTAATTAAAGCAGTCAAGAGGATTGTTTAAATAAAAATGAAAATGTAAACACAGTCTTCATTGGATAGAGTGATTAGAAATTACAGTTGTTTGTTTGTTGTCAGAACTGTCTGGGCTTTGTCAAAATCCTGACACGTGGCATAAGCTGCCACTAATCAAAAAAAGAAGAAAACAAACCAAAAAAGAAGAAGAAAAAAAATCTAAGTAGGAAAACAGACAGAAAACCTTCGTCTTCCAAGTGGGAAAAAACATTCCACTTGTTTTTCTGGAACAAGTGTGATCTGTGTTTGGACAAAGTCTGAGCTCTTCAGTTTGCCTTGACAGACACTGTCTCTCTCTCTCTCTGTCCATTCTGAAACCCTCAGACTTGGGACGTGCAGGCAGCTCCAAGTGGGAAAGGAAGCCGTGAGGATGTAGGCAAAAGAACAGAGTTAAGGATAATCATGTTGACAGACCCGAGTGCTTTCTGTGTATGAAGGCTAAGCTTCGGGTTCTTGCGTATGTCTAGGGTGTCACTGACAGGGAGACTACTCGATAGCATTAACCTTCGAGGTATTATGTACAACTGTAAGTTATTTTTTCTGAAATTGACACATTTAAATTTAGACTGCTTCTAATGGAGAAAATAACACACGATATGGGATCATGGGAATTGCACGGAGGGACATTTTGGAAAAAATAGGTACTGGTTAGGCTTCTGCTCCCCTTGATTTATTATGGATATGGAGCATTATAAAAGAGAACTTGGAAATCGGATAACTCTACCTCTAACCTGGAACAGTTCCTGATAGAGAGCATGTGCTCAAGAGTGGTGTGTTTTCTTAAGGAAAAGAAGAGAGAAAGAAAAAATAGATGATATTTTCACCATAAATATTTTTTTTAAAGGTTTTATTTATTTATTTGACACAGAGAGAGAAATTACAAGTAGGCAGAGAGGCAGGCAGAGAGACAGGGAGAGGAGGAAGCAGGCTCCCTGCTGAGCAGAGAGCCCGATGCGGGCCTCGATCCCAGGACGCTGAGATCATGACCTGAGCCGAAAGCAGAGGCTTTAACCCACTGAGCCACCCAGGCGCCCTTTTCACCATAAATATTGCTAATTCTACCTATGGATGCAATACATGTATGAAGACTGCCATAGATATTCTTGCTATTGATTTATTTATAAGTCCTGATTATACAAGGCATTGAGCTGAGTGTTTGTTTCTGTGTTTAAATGTGGCACCTGCTTATGGGCCAAGTAGTTCCTTAATATGATTCAGACCAGCTCCACATTTAAAAATAAATGACATGGATCTGAATTTCAGAGAAGTATTACAGGAAATTCAAGCAAAACAAAAGAACAGCAACAAAATAGAAGTCACAAGAATGCAATATACAGCATGAACTGAGGACAAGGATGAAGGGAGGGCCAAGGACAGTGCTTTCCTTGCCTTAATGATCGAGCAAAGCAAGAGCAGGAGTGTTCCATGCCACCTGCTCACTGGGGAGTGTCAATTCCTTAAACCATCTCCCTCTCTCCTGCACCCTCTCAGTCCCCTAGTCATTTCTAGGCACCAACAAGGGACAAGAAGTGGAAAGAGAAGGCAAAAAGCAAAGGACTGAGCTCATACTAATAAAATTTGCCACTAATGATAATAGCAAGCACACCCCTTGAGCGCTTTACATAGAACAGCTCATTTAATTCCCACAACAATTCTGTGACTACTCCCATTTTACAGATGAGGAAGCTGAGTCACAGAAAGATGAAAAGTGTTTAAAAGGCAACCACCAGGTGGTTAGCCTCAGACCATACCACTCGGCTGCTACCCAAAAGCACAGCGAGAAGACAAAGGATCTGGGGCTAAGTGACTTCCAAATTCCCTTCCACATGCTCAGTCTCTGTTTCTATACCACACTGGAAATGGGAATTCTCCATTCGGGTACCCAGTACCTAGTAGAGTGCCTCTTACCATGCACAGACTCAATAAATACTGGTTAAATGAAAAGATGTTGCACGTCAATTTATAGTGGAAATCTTTAGAATATTTTAAGTCCATAAAACCACAACATCCTAATCTGTTGGCCTTGCAATACCCTAATGTTTGCCTGCATGCAGCCTAGAAAGGAACTTACGCCACTCCCCTACATTTCATTGCGAAAATAATGTAAAGATCACCTCTCTTTCTCAAAATAGCAAGCAGTCCGGAGTAGAGCTAGATTTCCCACCTGTCCCTAAACTACAAATCACCCCCAGTGTATCAGAGGAAAAAAAAAGTGTGGCACACGGAGGAAATGAACCGAGACAACAGCACTTACAGCAACCGGAAGGAAAAACACACGTACAGACGCCACTCACATTCTACGTGTGTGGTTGCCCGGTAGGGAAATGCTTGCAGCTGCCTTTAGAAGCAAGTCTGGTGGCTGCAGCAAGAGAGAAGCATAATCATGAGGCAGGACTGAGCTGCCGCCTCCCACCTGGCTGGTCAGAGAGAGGGCGAGCGCACCAGGGAAGACCCGATGAGCCAGCAACCGTGGTCCTGCCCTGGGTGAGTTCGCAGACGCTCGCTGTGGCCGGAGGGGGTGGGGAGGCTCACTCAGACTCTGGCTTCCTGAGTTGGTGTCAGACATCTGTCAGTGTTCCCCACCTTTGATACCCCTTAACTGGAGCTCAGAGGGACTCGACATGCCCCAAAGGAGGAAAGAGGGACTCCGGGTTTCCTTCAAGTTGATCTGTAGGCACCAGCTTTAATGCAGCCTAAAAGCTACATGATCTAGTTTTTGAATCGTCTTGGGTGGGTGCTTCCTGGTGGAAGCCGGATGGCTCCTCCCCTCTTGCTGCCCTCCTCGGAGAGCTTACCAGGATAACCTCGTGCTTTGGCTTCTCCTAAATGATTTCAGCACTTCCCAAATGTGGGCTGCCACTTCCACTCGATGGTGGATTCGAGTCATTTATAATGTCATTTTCAGGTCCTCTGGGAATGACCCCTGATTTGGGGGCAAGAAACCATGATTGAGTATTGGACTCCTTGTGTCCAGCTCTGCAGAGTCCTTGTCCTTAGCATCATCTCTAAGGGTTTGGGAACAAATTACACTGCGTTCTACTTGGTCACACTGGGCCACCCTAAGAGCTTCATCATCCTTCCTTTTCCCAATATTTACTAATACCCTTCATTTCATGGCCTTTCTTCCACAAAGGGTTTTTATCTTGCTGAAATTATTTCAAAATGAAGAACATATACAACTTGAAAGGGGGCAGTCATTCTAAAAGGGTTTCATATTGTTCCAAGCTGTGTGGACATTGGTGAGCAGTTATTTTTCCCCTAAGCCACTGATGAGAGTTGAGAGTGGCTGCTCTGGTCTCCTTAACTCCTGCTCGAGGAGCCCCTCGTCTCCCCCCAGAAGCTGGTTCCCACCCAGAAGTGGGTGCGAAGACCAGTGGCCCAGGACAGGACTCTGGGAACCAGTCAAGGGGTTTTCCCCCTTGTTTCTGCTTCCTTCCAAGTTTGGGAGGAAATTCCTCCCCATTTTCAAGGACACTCCTGAGTTAAGAATGGGGCGCAGGGGTGCAGTCGAGAGGGAAGGACGTGCAATCAGGTTTGAGGCGGCGCTCCATTTCTCATTAATCAGTTAATTCACGGATTAACACCTATCTCGTGGCTATACATTGTGTGGCAGCTACATTTAAGTCAAAACTTACACACGATGAAGGAAAATTGATGTTGTCCTGCTTCCAAAAACTTACAGTCCAGGGGAGAAGCGGATGTTAATTACTAATTACACAATGTGATAAGGATCAGAACATATTGTGGGGGAAGCTGATCTCATCTGGGAAGCAGGGAGGTTTCTAGAAGGAAGGTGAGACTAGAACTGAAAAAGGCGTAGGAGTTCACAAGTCGATGCTCCAGGCAGAGGGAACAGCGGAGACCATTTCCTGAGGTAGGAGACCGCAGGATTATCTGGCAACATCAAGGCCAGTGCATCAGGAGGGAAGTGGGGAGTGGTGCAAAATAAGCCCAAAGGCTCAGTTTAAAAGATGCTGCTGATTCTAAGAGCCATCCAGAAGGTAGAGGTGCTGTGGTCTGATTTGCATTTCTCAGAAATCCCTTTCGATAGGTGTGGAGAATGGATGGGAGGGGGCCACACCTATAGACAGGAGGCCAGTGAGAAGGTGGCTGAAGTCAGTCAAGCAAGCCTATCTGTGTGAGTACGGCCAAGAGTGGTGGCAGCGGAGAGAGGATTACACAGATTTAAACGTGGTCTAGAAAGGAAAATCAGCAGCACTTGGTGGTGGACAGAAAAGGAGAGCAGGGGAGGGGGGATGTGTCAAAGGTGACCCCCCGTTTCCTGGTTTGCACATCCAAATGGATGTTGATGCTGCTTGTTGATCACAGAGAGTGGTGAAGCAGGTGGGGACCAGGTCCAGGTTAGCTTCGTTCTAGAATGGATCCAAAGGCAGATGTCAGCCAGGCCGTCAACAGTGACCATGTCTAGAGCCCCCAGCAGAGGTCTGGGGATCCTTGGTGTAGAGTTGGTAATTGCCGCCATGGGTACAGGTGATATACATCTGGGGGAAATGAGAATGAGAAAGCAGGAGGGTGGCTTAGAATTGAATCCCAAGGAAGAGTGCCTGGGTGGCTCAGTCGGTTGAGTTCAGGTGGTGATCTCAGGTTTGTGGGATCGAGCCCAGTGTCGGGCCCGCGTGCAGCATGGAGTCTGCCTGAGATTCTCTCTCTCCTCTCCCTCCCTTCCCCACTGCTTATGCTCTCTCTCGCTCAAATAAATAAATATAATCTTTTAAAAAAAGGATTGAATCTCAAGGAATTCTAACATTTAAATAGAGGTAGAGGAGAAGGGTCCCTTCAAGGAGACTAGGAGGGTTCCATGAAAAGTCAAATGCAAAATTACCCTATGACCCAGCACTTCCATCCAGGAGAACTGAAAACAGGGACTCAGACAAATACATGTACACACACTTTCATAGCAACACTAGTCACAACAGCCTAGGAGGGGAAACAGCTTGCATGTCCATCAGCAGATGAGTGGGGAGGCAAATTGTGGTACATCCATACAGTGGAGTATGATTCAGCCGCAAAAAAAAAAAAAATGAAGTACTAATACCTGCTACAGCACAGATAAGTCTCATAAACGCTATGCTAAAGGGAGGGCACCTGGGCTGCTCAGTAGGTTAAGCATCTGCCTTAGGCTCTAGTCATAATCCCAGGATCATGTCCCCCCAGGATCAAGTCCCATATCGGGCTCCCTGCTCAGCGGGGAGTCTGCTTCTTCCTCTGCCTGCTGCTCCCCCTGCTTGTGCTCTCTTGTTCTCTTTCTCTCTATCAAACAAACAAATAAACAAATCTATCTTAAAAAATAAAACAAAACACCATGATAAAGTGAAAGAAGCCAGGCACAAAACGTACATGATTCCATTTGTGTGAAATTCCCAGAATGGGTCAATCAGTAGAGACAGAATGCTAATGGGTTGGCTCCTGGGGGCTGGGGGAGGGGAAAATGAGGAGCAGGGGCTTAATGCATCTCCAGTTGCCTTTTGGGGTGACGAAGTGTTTTGGATCTAGGTAGAGGTGGTGACTGCACAGCACTGAAGGCATTGAATGTCCCTGAATTGTCCTCTAAAATACCTAATTGATGTTATGTGAATATCACCTCGATACTGAAAAAGAAGCCTAGGCAGGTGTAACCAGAGGCATAGAACACAAGCTATGTGTGACTTTGGGCAAATGAAGCAGCTCGGTTTCTTCTTTCTCTGTATGTAAACGAGGGGAACTAACTCTCCTGGAATGCTCTGGTAAGGATTTAAACGGGACAGGTTTATTTTAAGTTTCTATCAGAAGGACAATGTAGTAAAAGCAGTCAGTTTCCTACCTAGATCTCTTTGGGCTCAGGACCGAACTAACTTCTTCTCCTTCCTTCTTCTTCTTCTTCTTTTTTTTCCATAGTTAAGGGGATGACTACTCCTTTAATTCATCTCATCTCTTTGGGACACCCTTTTATTCCCCCACCTTTTTAAAATTCTTATTTAAATTCAATTTAGTGGAACACCTGGGTGGCTCCGTTGGTTAAGCACCTGCCTTTGGCTCAGGTCCTGGTCCCGGTGTCCTGGGGTCGAGGCCCGCATCGGGCTCCCTGCTCATCGGGGAGCCTCCTTCTCCCTCTCCCTCTGCCTGCCACTCTGCCTACTTGTACTTTCATTCTGTCAAATAAATAAATAACATCTTTAAAAATAAATAAATTCAAGGGCGCCTGGGCGGCTTAGTCGGTTAAGGGGCTGCCTTCTGCTCAGGTCATGATCCCAGGGTCCTGGGATTGAGCCCTGCATCAGGCTCCCTGCTTGGCGGGAGGCCTGCTTCGCTCTCTCCCACTCCCCCTGCTTGTGTTCCCACTCTCGCTGTCTCTCTCTGTCAAATAAATAAAATCTTAATAAATAAATAAATAAATTCAATTTAGTTAATATATAGTGTATCATTAGTTTCAGAGGTAGACTTTAGTGATTCATCAGTTGCATATAACACCCAGTGCTCATTCCTTCAAGCGCCCTCCCTCATGTCCATCACCCAATTACCCCATTCCCCCCCCCCAACCTCCCCTCCAGCGACCCTCAGTTTGTTCCCTAGAACTAAGAGTCTCTTATGGTTTGCCAGGACTGGACTAACTTCTAACAGCCTGGATCTTTATCTTAAGACCTGAGAGCTTGGGCGCCTGGGTGGCTGAGTGGGTTAAAGCCTCTGCCTTCAGCTCAGGTCATGATCTCAGGGTCCTGGGATCAAGGCCCGCATTGGGCTCCCTGTTCGGCAGGGAGCCTGCCTCCTCTCTCTCTCTCTCCCTGCCTCTCTGCCTGCTTGTGATCTCTCTCTCTCTGTCAAATAAATAAATAAAATCTTTAAAAAAAAGAAAAAAAAAAAGACGTGAGAGCTTTCTCTAAGCCAGGTAGGGGCACTATAATTGCTTAAAGGTGAATGAAAATGCCTAGAAACTAACTCTTCAGTGGGCCATAAATATCTCAGCTCCCTTAGTCCTGAGTGGAATAACTCTAAGACAAGCCTTTTACCTTTGCTCCAAAGTTTCCATGTGAGCTCAAGCTCAGTTGCCCACAGTAGTAGCTGGCTTGATAAGGTGCCTTTTGTGTGCCCTTCCCTTCTTACTACTCCACCACCCCTGCTCCCCGCCAAGGTGTCCTGGGATCATTTGTTAGACTACATGCACTTGAGTCTGAGTCAGAGTCTGCTTCTGGTGAAATTGAACTTGAGACAACCTGCTACACAGCACTGTGGACACTCAGGCCATGTCATCCCCTGCTCCCCATTCAATCTTAGACATCCGCATTTTCATCTCTCTCGTATCCATTCAAGGTCCTCCTCATCCCCTTCTGAGATCCCGCTTAGACAAAGGGCCCAGGGACTACCACAAGCAGAGCTCCGTTATTTTTTTTCTTAAGCTTTTGTTTTTAAGTATCTCTACATCTAAGGTGGGGCTCGAACTTACAACCCTGAGATCAAGAGTGGCATGCTCCAACGATTGAGCCAGCCAGGTGCCCCAGGAAGAGCACCTTTAGACTTAATACGTCCTTTACGTCTTACAACAAGCCCCCTCCACTGGCCTTCTGCTTATCCGTCTCCTTGCAACTCATTTGATCAAAATTTTCAAACTCTGGGGCATCATATGATAATTTTACATGGTACATGATATATATAGATATGACCTAAAAGGACACGAGTCACTAGACTTTGTCATAGAAAACGTTTCCATTTTCACTCTTTTGAGCCTCTGATTTGGGCCTGATCTTAACATTCTCTAACCATCAGCCACGTATCATTTTCAACAAAAAGAAAGTGGGCCTTGGGCTATGAGCCATCGGCAGGCAATGCTTGCAAGCTAAAATTTAACAGGATAGTTCTGTTTTCCTGCATCTACTTCTCATGATTACCTTCTATGACCCTTAACGGCACTGGTTATTTATCTGCAGGAGTGGTATAAATTATCTTCTACTACAAACATCTTTAAGTTAAAAAAAACAGCAAGTCGAACAAACTGGGGGTTCCTGGGAGGGGAGGGGGAGGGATGGGGTGGCTGGGTGATGGACATTGGGGAGGGTATGTGCTATGGTGAGTGCTGTGAAAGGTGTAAGCCTGATGATTCACAGACCTGTACCTCTGGTGCAAATAATACATTATATGTTAATAAAATTTTTAAAAATCATGTTACTAATTGCACGGGCAGCACCCCCAATAGCAGACGCTGGAAGGTAGGACTTTGAAAGAAGACCGGCAGAGCTTCACTAGAGCAAGAGCGCCTCAAGATCCCAGCTGCGTCTCATCCCACGCAGCACCTGCCCTGTGAGGGCCAGGAATGACGGGGACGTCCTAGGCAGGCGGTGACCACACCACCCTTTGCTGCACCATTTGTTTTTGTTTTTGTTTTTGTTTTTTAAGAGAGACAGATTGAACAGGGGTGTGAGCAGAAGGGGGTTGCAGAGGGAAATGGAGAGAGAGAATCTCAAGTAGGCTCCACACCCAGCACAGAGCCTGACAGGCAGGGATCTCAAGACCCTGAGATCATGACCCGAAAGAAGTGAAGAGTCTGTCACTTACCCGACTGAGCCACCCAGGCGCCCCCTGCTGATTTTTGATCATTCAAATAAACAACTTCAATGTGCCCGCAATGACTGCCAAATATCTAGGTGGTGATGGTAGAGGACGTGAAACTGACCCCACCCCCATCCCCCACGAGGCTCCATTACAAACATGGCGGTTCTGTTCTGAGGAAGCATCCCGGGGGGTTCAGAAGTCACTCAGCAGTGGTGGAAGGAGGTGTCAGTGGCTCCATGTTCTTCTTCACATTTGCTTCAGATGAGAAGTGTTGGCTCATGGAGGTCTATAACTCAGTGAGCTTTCTCTTTCATTTTTATAAGCAGCCATTATTCCCTGAGCCTCTCCCTTCCTTTCCCAAGGAAGATAAGTGAGGGTTAATAACCCAGGTAAATCTCACTTTAGAAAATTTTTAAAATATTGTGAAACATCTCATACCACAAAGAAGTACCTGTCATGTAGACATACCTTCTAAATCATAATAGAAATAAAACAAATGCATGTTTACCTGTCGCTCACCTTACTGACTGACCCTTGAAGCATGATTCATGCCCCTTACCAATTGTACCCGTTTCTATCCACGATCCCCCCAAAGGGAATTGGTGTCTTAAATTTTGTGTTAATCAGATTCCCTTACTTTTCTTTTTTAGATCCAGCCTCATATGTATACATATATGTGTATGTGCAATTTATGCATATGTGCATGTGCAATTTATGCATAAATGTATTTCTATAAAAATTAACTTATAAAATTTATGCATACTGTATATGCAGTTTATTTGTGCCTGTTTGGGAACTCGAAACAAATACAATTCTACCATACATATTCTTCCATGTCTGGCTCTTTGGCTCAGCATTGTTTCTGAGAGTTATGCATGTCAATGCAAATAGGCATCAATGAGATATATCGATGGCTGTATACCATTTTGTGTAAACATATAACCATCTATCATTTCTATCCATCGACAGGGCTGGGTAATTGCCAAAGATGAAGACTCAGAGTATAATTTCAGGGAGGCACAATGCTCCCCAAATTTCTCTCTCGTGCACAAAATACTACCAACAGAGATACTACTTTGCTGCATGTTAGAAACAGGTTTTTCACTGGAGATAAGAGGTAAATGAAGTAGAAAACTGAGAATCAGAAGGAAAAAGACATCAAAGGAAGGAAGGGGCCTTACGTGGAGGGAAGAAAGAGATAAAAATCACTCTAAGAGATAAAACGTCCTCCCACATGAGAACTGAGCTTACTGTAGGCACAGTAAGAAGGCTTTCCTTCTCAATGTCCGCTTCTCCTACCGCATAAACCCTTGCCGGGAGGCTCTGTATGAATACTTACTCTACAAATGCATCCTTCCCCAGGTCGGCAAACGGGCTCTGTGACTGCTAATCTCTTTGCTAGATCCTGAAGAGAACCAAATTTCATACCACGCGCCCCTAGAAGCTTCCCGCTGATGTATTTTTAGAATCATCTTTCCCTTGGTGTATATGGGACCCGTTAGCGCCCACACAGTCATCAAACGGTACGGTGTCCGTGAACCTTTTGTAACCTTTGGCTAGTTTCCATGACGGAAATTCCCCACCCCCAGCTTCACTCGTAAAGAGTGGAAATACTTAGAGGAAGTGATACTATTAATGGCTCCACATCACCATGGGAAGTATTTTCCCCTAAAACCGCAGTAGTAAGTTGGTACCTCCCATAACACCATCACAAAACAGCTTTAGCAAGTTCAGTGTTCTCTTGGCACCTGTTTCTCTAGAGAGAAGATGTACAGGTGCTTTGCATCACAAGACAAATGAAACACAGAGGAGGTAATGCTCTCTGGCCCTCCATCAGAGTGGAGAAGTTGAGGTCAAATGCTCTCCTGGACTGTGTCGCTGGTTTGGCTTTGGTGGCTGTGGGGTCTTGGTGGGTGAGAATGATTCTCGGTAAATAACATATATTGATTGATTCATTGAAAGAATAAATGATTAGGGCATACTGAATTAGTCAGTGTTCTGAAACAGAGCCAATAGCACATGAACATATATGTTTGTATACAGAGAGATTTATTTTAAGACATTGGCTTATGCATCTATGGAAGCTGGCAAGTTCAAAATCTGTAGAGTAGCCCTGCAGGCTGGAGACCTGCAGAAGAGCTGCTCTTGCAGTTGAGTGCAAAGTCGGTCTGCTGGCAGAAATCTTGCTCAGGGGAGAGCAGTCTTTTTCTCTTAAGACTTTCAACTGATTAGACGAGGCTCACCCACATTATAGAAGGTTATCTATTTTACTCAGAGCCCACTAATTTAATGCTAATCTTACCTAACAAATAACTTTACAGTAACATCTAAATAAGGTTTGATCAAATACCTGGGTCTCTTGATCTAGCCAAGTTGACACATAAAATTAACCATCACAAGTACCATATCTCATTTCAGAAAGTATATTTGTTATTTATGCAACATTTTTTAAGGGACCCCTATGGACTGGCACTGTGCTAGGTGTTGAGGATTCAACAGTGAGGCTAAGTGGACAAAATCTCCATCTCTAAGGAATTCATATGTAAGAGATGTCCTAGTAATTAAAACCGCCTGTAGGTTTTATGCCCTCGAGAAACTGTGCAAACACAACACAAGTCAATTAAATGCAATTTTCCTTGATAATATGGTATTGGGATATAATGAGGTTGTGTCTTCATGGACTTTATGGTTGACAAGGGACCTCAGATGTAAATTATACAATGACTTTAAACACATTTCCACAATTAAACATAATATGCTATCCATTATTCAGCTTTCAAAAGCACATCTAATTCAGCTATAAATGACAATAAGGAGTGACAAATTGCATATCGATGTATTTAAAATAAAATGACCAAAGGACATTGTGCATTGTTATTTGATTTTCTTTTCAAAATTTCTTTATTTTTATGGGAAGATGGATAAAAGAACCACTTCATCAGGGTGTTCTGATTTGAGAACTGTTGATTGGAAAGACAGGACTGTTTGATGGTGTTTGTTTCTTTGGTTGCTTTATTTACTTTATTGGCCTCAGATTTCATTGTCTTGTCTGCACAAGGGCAGGCATTATAGAAAAAGGCATTAGTTCACATTGTTTAGAACTGAGAATCCATTTTTTTTTTTAATGATGAGGTTATCCATGCCAGCTTGCTAAGTGTAATATGCGGCCTTGGGCATTTGAGGGTCACGTGAACAACTTACACTCTAGAAGAGCATCAGTATTTTCCTAGGATATTCAAGTGCCACAAGCTAGAGCTAATAACCAATCAAAGTTTTTGGTAAGGGCTAGAAAGGGCACAAGGATACATACTCCAGATGGGTGTCCTTCAGAGAGTGGAATTTTACTAAAGAAAGCATCGCCTGTAATCTCTACCGTGGGCCCCCCCACTCTCAAGAAACTTACATGTGAGTTGAGGAGAAAACGTACGTTTGCAAAACAAAAATCACATTTGCAAAGCTGCTAAATGGCTTCCTTGATGCCCCCCTAAATGGCCAAGCGTGCACCCACCTCCTGACTTGTGTGCTGGAAGGACCTGCCAAGACTTACAGGCCAGGCTCCTCCCCTCCCGCAGCTCTCAGGTCACGGGTCACCTTATCACACTGCCCTCCCTTCCCACATCATATAAAATAGCCACATCCTTGCCTCGAACACCCACTCCATTACCTGCAGTTACCACTATCTGGTGTAGTAAATATCAGTGAAAGGCCAGCTCGGTCAGGGAAGGACTTAGTTCTGTTCAGTGCTGCATTTCTGGCACTTGGTAGGTGCATAATAAATATCTGTGGAGTGGATAAACAAATGATGAGTGAAGGATTCATCAAGTGAATATTAGAGGCCAATGCCATTACTGCCCAGGAGAAGAAGAGCTCTTTAAATCAGGAAGCCTGCTCAGGAGGGCTGAGACTCAGATGGCCCATGTGGAAGAAGAGGAAACAGAAAAGCATGAGGCGGGGCGCCCGGGTGGCTCAGTGGGTTAAAGCCTCTGCCTTCAGCTCAGGTCATGATCTCAGGGTCCTTGGATCGAGCCCCACATCGGGCTCTCTGCTCAGCGGGGAGCCTGCTTCCTCCTCTCTCTCTGTCTGCCTCTCTGCCTCCTTGTGATCTCTCTCTCTCTCTCTCTGTCAAATAAATAAATAAAATCTTTTTAAAAAAGAAAGAAAAGCCTGAGGAGGTTGTGAAAGGAAGAATAGGCAGTCCGCGGACGTCTGGGGACCTGTGAGCTGCTCCCGGTGACTTGCGTGCAGGTCGTGGGAGGGCAGACGTAGGAGGCACCCCTCTGGCACATCGTCCCTTGTGAGAAGCCAGAAGCCCACCCTCTCGGCCTGCATATGCTGTGGGCAGAGACAGACTTCTCCTCGGGAAAGCAAATTTGGATCTCCTCCAGTATTCGAAGAACAGGCTGATTGAAAAGCAGAGTTCAAGTCAATATAGCTGAGCAAAGAGCATTGGCCTGAGCTTTTTTTTTTTTCTTCAGAGAAATGTGGCCAGCTGCTTGTTTCAGCCATAGGAAAACATCAGGAATGTTTGCACTTAATACCTTACCCCTAAGCAGGCCTGCCATCGGCCCTCCCGGGTTCCTGCCGGGAAGATTCAGTGCCAAAATGTGTCTATTTCACAGTTAAACAAAGTGTTGGGTAGAGAAAAGTTTTTACATCCGTCAGTTAATGCCCCCAGCAGCAATCCTGGTCTCGTCCATGTCGTATTTTCTCTCTGCTGAATAATTTATTTCTTAACAACAGAGAAGAGATACCTGACCCCACACTCTCTATTTGACTTCAACCTAGTGTGAGTTTCTTTGTTCCGCAGTGATTCGAAATCCAGGTGTGCAGGATATTGAAAATGGGAGCACAGTCCGAATGTCCACCAGAAGGATCCTTTTTGTAATTTGGGAATCCACACTTTGGACTACCATGCTACTGTTAAAAAAAAAAAGAATAAAGGTGATCTATACACAAAGGTATGAAAAGATGTGAACTAAATCCAAAGCAATAAATACAATAGAACATAGAGTCTTAAGCCTATTTTTAATAAAATGATGATTGGTATCCATCTCCTTGGGGGAAAAAAATAAATAAAAGCAAAAAGGACCAGTAGAGTTCAGGAAAGGGGCAGATTCTATAGGGCTGGATAACTGGTGGAATATATTTTTTAAAGGTTTTATTTATTTATTTGATACAGAGAGATCAGATCACAAGTAGGCTGAGAGGCAGGCAGAGAGAGAGAGAGAGGAGGAAGCAGGCTCCCTGCTGAGCAGAGAGCCCGATGCGGGCCTTGATCCCAGGACCCTGAGATCATGACCTGAGCCGAAGGCAGAGGCTTTAACCCACTGAGCCACCCAGGCGCCCTAACTGGTGGAATATTTAGGAGGGCAACACTCTAGTCAAGGGGCTCGGCCTGAGTCCCACCTCTACCCCTTCCTGCTGTGTGGTCTTGAGCAGGTTACCACTCTACCCTTCTGTTTCTCAGTTTCTCCTCTGCAGAAGGGAGCTAAGAGCGGTGATACCTCACTCAGTGGTTTTCATGACTCAGTACATGGATCTATGAGTTAATATATGCAAAACACTTAGAGCCGTATCTGACGCATTAGAAGCTCAGTACATACTAGCTATGAAGAAGAAGAGGAGGACAGAGAATAAGTTTTCATAAAAGAGAGGGGCCCTCAACAACGAATAGGGTTTGACTAGAAAAGAATTTCCGAAGAGAAGAGCATGAAAAAACAAAACCCAAAGGTTCTAGGATGAATGAAATAATCCCATTAAATTCATCTCAGCTTCTGTAAAGAGGGTCAAAATGATATTTCATTACTTCAGTGATAAGCATAAGCTCATAGGTATAAGTATGATGATGAAATATAAGGAGGAGATCCTTTGTCATCATGTAGACCAACATACCGATCAGTCATCAGTCAACAAGTATGTCTGGAGTCCCTGCCCAACTATTGGGGTGATTTCTTTCATCGTACGTTGATTTGTAGTCACATGTTATAGTAGTTACCTCAGTGTGACTCAAACAGATAGAAAAAAGAAAATCACCGTATGACCTCTGGAAGGACATAGACAGCTCGATTTTCTGTGCTCACGAGGAATCACAGGAATACCTATAGTTGATAAATTAAATTGTGGGTCTTTTACCTGTAAGTTAAAGAGATCTTCATTGTTTTGCCTTTTAAGTTTAAAACCTTTCTCTGTAGGTTTCGATTCCTAGTTATACTCCAACCCTAGCTCTCCTTCTCAACTTGCAAGGGGCCCCTGCGGGCCTGGTGGAGAGGGGAGAAGCAACTTCCCAGCGGTAGACTGTAAGTGCTAGACAGCCCCTTGGTCATTGAGCTGAGATGCTGGCAAACACCTTATCACCTTCACCCAGTAATTGAAATGCAAGTGAGTCCCTGAAACACTGAGGCTTTTGCCTACTACCCCTGACCACACTGAAGAGGCCTTGTGAGAACCAAAACCCAGTCTTACAAATCTCTGAGGGTTCAGACTCGGAGACCAGACATTTCAGAGTTCTGCAGGATTTATTTGCAAGGCGTGCTGTGTGGAAGGTGCCAAAACAGCTAGTAGCTAAATTTAAGAAATTACAGTAATTAATTGGTCCAAAGGGGTATCATTCACTCTTAGAGCTGCGTTGCCAAGAATTGAGCTGGGGAGTTTGGTCTCCAGGGAAGAGTTAAAGATCAGACAGGAACCATCACAAAAATTTCCACTGAAAAATAAGTTCCTTGTAAGAGAAGCTGACAGACTTGCTAATTGCAGCTTACTCTGCACCTAATGACAGTCTGTGTGCAGCATTTGTGAAGAAAGCACAGAGAGTTTGAATGATGGGGGAACAGAGCGGGGGTGGGGTTGGGGTGAGGGGCCTCTGAGCAGATGAATCCGAATCTAACAGGCGTGACGAGTCCCTTAGAATAGTGATCCTTTTTAGAGTGAACTGCACTGGGCAGTGAATCAAATTTGCTTTCCCCGCGATTCTTCCCAACAGCAAAGACTGATAAGACACATTTCTGCTGCTATGTTTTTCAGAACTTCCACCCTGTAATAACTGTAGCAGGCACGCTTTACTACGCTGCCTAAATTTCAAACATTTCCTTGATGTCGGATGATCACAATAGAAAGGCATGTTATTCTTATCCAGCCCTTGGTAAGATTTTTGTTTTTCTTAATCCCAGAAACTAAATCGTGGGCTGCTTCAGAGACTCTGACCTAAGTCTTAATTGATGCCCATCACCTTTTTAGACCACTTTTTAGACCAACCCATGAGGAAGGATTCTGCTGCTGCAATGGGAAGTTACTTCCTTGTCATAGAAGTGAGTTTATTGCAAAGCCCATTCCATTTGCACTTTAGCCTTGTAAGGCTCTCCTCCTTTCTGAATGTTCAATACAGTGAAAACTAGGTTTTTATTTTGCATTTGATTTTTCTCTTCAGTCTTGGTGATAGCTAACACTCTTGGAACAAAATATTCACAGCTAACATTTAGGTACTGATTTGCAATTCAGTCAGCACATTGACCCATTATCCAATGCCCACAGGGGTCCTGGGAGCATTATGATATCCCCCACTCTACAGATAGTGAAACTGAGGAGATCGAGGTAGACTAGATGTGGTAACTTATGTAAAATTGGGCAACTGAGCAAAAGACCCAGCTAGGACTGAATTTGAGTCACTGTCTTAAAGGAGTTTATCCAGTAACCAGGCAACTCCTCCCCGTGGATCCTGACAGCGCACACACCTGTGGAGTGAGGACATTGATTTTTCTTATTTAAAAGTGGGTTTTATTGCAAGATAGGAAGTTTTTTGTTTTAACCTCCACCTCTCCCATGTTGCTTTTATCATGCTGCCCTCCAAAGGTCAAGATTTCCTATGAGAAAATCTACTGGAAAGGTGAGGTAGCCCTTCAGCTTCTCTTCCTAAGTCTCATCTCCTTCTTTTGGCACTCATTCTGACCAAGCGCTCTTTCCAACGATCTAATATCCATGGAAGGTGTGGACTCCTTCCAATCTGACTTGATCAAAATGTGCTCGTAGGGAAGGATTTGATCTCATTGATTTAGATTTTGGCATTGCCAAGCCACTACTCACCATTTACATTTTAAGTCTTATTTCTTATTCTGATATAAGTTTGCTTCTCTAGTACAAGGCATTTTGGGGAGGTGATGGAGGAGATGAGGTTTTGCATCAAGGACATCTTCTTTTACTGTCCAGATTCTGCCATGTAGATGTACTGCACCTTAACCAATTCAGCTCCAAGGAGGACATCTTGTTCTACTAATCAAGGCAGCACAGTAACTTGCCATATATTTGCTCTGACACATAGCAAACAGACGTTTGGCAGGAAGAGCTGTTTTTCTTTGAAAGCAGTGTAAGAATAAGTCTGTGAAATGCTAGGGTCATTTAGTTTCCTCAGTGATGTTTCTACATTAATTAGAAGGCTTGAAAGGTAGGAAAGGGGTGAGGGTGATTGAGAAATAATTTTAGCAAGCAGAATATTAAGTATTCTGTTGCAAAACTGGTGCAGCCACTCTGGAAAACAGTATGGAGTTTACTCAAAAAGTTAAAAAGTAGTGTTACCTTATGACCTAACAATTGTAGTACTCATCTCCTTCTTTTGGCACTCACTCTGACAAAGTCCCCTTTCCAACTATCTGATATCCATGGAAGGTGTGGACTTATTCCAATCTGACTTCATCAAAGTGTGCTTGTAGGGAAGGTATTTACCCCAAAGATAAGAATATAATGATCCGAAGTGGCACCTGCACCCCAATGTTTATAGCAGCAATGTCCACAATAGCCAAAGTATGAAAAGAGCCCAGATGTCCATCGACTGATGAATGGATAAAGAAGATGAGGTATATATAATGGAATATTACTCAGCCATCAAAAAGAATGAAATCTTGCCATTTGCAATGGCATGGATGAAGCTAAAGGGTATTATGCTAAGCAAAATAAGTCAGGCAGAGAAAGACAAATTATCAGATGATTTCACCTATATGTGGAATTTAAGAAACAAAACAGATGAATATAGGAGAAGGGAAGGAAAAATAAAATGAGATGAAATCAGAGAGAGAGACAAACCATTGGAAACAAACGGCGGGTTGCTGGAGAGGAGGTCGGACATTGTTGGAGGAGTGATGGACACTTAATGAATGAGCACTGGGTGTTAGATGTAACTAAAGAATCACTAAAGTCTACCTCTGAAATTAATAATACACAATATGTTAATTAAACTGAATTTTTTGAAAAGATGGTTTCTACAAAAAAATAAATAAGTATTCTGTTGCAAGACTGTGTGTTCCAGTCTAGGGGATGGGTGGTAGAAAATAGGGTTACCATAATGTAAGGGGTCCAACCCAAACTGCCTCACCCCTCTCCTGCTTCTGCCTTAGTTCTCCTAAACACCCAGCCAGCTCTGCTGATTTCATCACCATCACCACAGTGTCCAGCCTGGGCAAGCTGGGCCCAAGGAGATAGAAGAGGCAAGGAAAGAGAAGAGGAATTGTAGAAGCTCCATTTGGCTAAAAGAAAAGGTCTTGTGATAGGTATTGTTGTTTAAAAAAAAAAAGTCATTGAGTTGCATACCATTCCCTTCCATTTCCCTCTTCATGCATGTTTCAACTTCCTGGAGACATTCTACTTATCTATCATTGGCCTATAGGAAATGTATGCAGATTTCCTGGGTAGCAGGTGGAAGGGATAGAAGACCGGTTCATAATAATATAATAGAGTTTCACTAAGCACTTAGTATGTTCTGAACAAACACAGCTCCTTTGCCTCACAATCACACAATGAGGAAGGTATTATAAACTTAAAGCCTCCATAGGGGGAAACAAGGGCTCTGGAGCTAGCCTGCCTGGGTTCAAGTCCTGGTGGTAATGTGCACCTGCTGTGTGACCATAAGATAGTTACCTTTCATGGAATAACCTCTCCATGAAGCCACTTCCTCACCTTTAAACCTGAGATGATAATAATGCCACACAGCTGTGTCATGGGTCCCCAACCCCACCCCCAGTTTGATGACTCACCAGGGGTACTCAGAGAACTCAACATATAATCATACCAACAGCTATGATCTATTATGTCCAACAGAATCAAATCAAAATCAGCAAAGGGAAAATCACATGGGGCAAAGTCCAGAGGAAACCAGACACAAGCTACCAAGAACACTCTCCCAGGGAGTCACACAGAATATGCTTAATTCCTCCAACAAGTCATGACAGGTGTGAAATGGTGTCTACCAGAGAAGCTCATCAGAGACTCAGGGCTAGAGTTTTCACTGAAGGCTGGTCACTTAGGCACCCTCTGTCTGCTACATACAGAATGGGTGTTAGCATAAACCACATTGTTTGTACAAACAGTTAGATACAGTGAGTAACTCTTATCAGGGAAATGTGGAAACCCTCCTGAAATCCAAGTTCCCAGATGCCAGCCATGGGCCAACCTTGCAAGCAGGGCTTTCTAAGGCCTCAGCTTTGCTGTATTAACTCGTTTCTGCACATCAACTCATTAGATTATTGTGAATTTAGATGAAGTAATATATATCCATCACTTACAACAGTGTCTTATACTTGAGAAGCTCTAAAAACCTGTTTAGCCATTACCATTAAGTAGGAAAAATTGCTAAGGTTTACAATGACTACAAATCTAAGATTGTCCCACCCAGAATCTGAATTCACATCTACCAGACTAAAAAACAGCCATGCACTTATTCACTTTATTCTAGCATAAGCAAAATAGTACCCTTCAAACCCCAGGTAAGAATGGATGTGGTGGCTTCCTCCGTTCTCAAGCTCACAGAAATTGGAGCCTTGAAGTTTAGCTGACTGTTTTTGAAGACACAACTTTGTCAGACTACATACAAAATCACACTATGATGCAGAATCTTCCTTGGCCAATCATACTCGTAGAGTCTAGTACTGTCCCAAGTGAGCATAGTTTGGACTTACCATAGCCTTTCCATCCTACTCAATTAGGCAAGCGTTGTGGATGTCCCTCAGTTTGGGGGAGGGGTATGTACCCATAACACTCTAAGACTTTTCTTTATGAGATCTAGAGAGAGAATCTTCACATGATAATTGAAGTCATCCAATTGTAAATCATTTTTAGGCTTACACGACTTCTGGCAAAGAAATTTCTCCTGCACATCCCAGCACTAATTCTGTTAATCATGACTTTACATGACAGAATTCCCTCTACTTCATCTTTCACCAGGTTTTTGTGTCTTTGGTTCTGTCAGTGCGATGACCACCCCATAACTGGCTGTGAATGCCAAGTGGACAGTTGTGACACACATTAATTCAGCTGAACCAGAGAAGTCTCTGCATTGAGAGGGAGTCCTTCAGCTGAGAGGGATCATTGAGTCAAAAAAAAATATTTGAAAGTTGGACAGGGCTAACAGAACCCTTTGAATTTTGCCTCAGTAGTTAGATCCTATGAAAGAAATTTCATAAGGAAAAAATTTTAAGTTAAAAAAATACACTTTCAACGGAGATTGCCATATCGTCATAGAGTATGATGAAACAAAGAGTCTTGGCTCAATAGTTTATTTCAACAAAAGCATAGTTAGTGGTTACCCATCTGTCTTGTCCAATAAATGAAGCTTTTGTAAATTTCTTAGTCATTTCTGTCCCCTATAAAGCTTTGCATAGAATTTACATATGGTGAATGGTCAATAAAGGTCTGTTCCTTTCACATTCAATTCCCAATGTATTGCCATTTAATAAAAGAGATTCCCCTTTGACTTGGTGGCTTATGACATATCCCAAGTGTGTAGGTGTGTATTTCCTGGATGACGAGAGTCAACCCAGTGCCAAATTTTGACACCTACACAATCTCTCCCTCTAGTGAGAAAAGCAAGCAAGAAGAAACTAAAGAGAAAGAATAGTGTGACTAGGGTTGTTTGATATCATAATTTGAAGAATAAATTGTGGGATCTAGAAAAAATAAGAAGAGAAGCTCCTAGGATATGGAGGTCAAAGCTTTCGTTGTGGCTCTGGTTGCTGCTAGCTGGGCGCCAGGGTACTACTGTAGGACTTAGGACATGCCGAGGAGAAATGAGAGGTCGAACACACAAAACAGGAGGAGAGATGGAATGGAAGACTGCCAGCATACACCATGCATTAACACTTTATTTCTTCCTTTATAATCTCCCAACTATTCCTCGGATATTTGTGCCTTCACCATTGCCCGGACTAATTTCTCCTTTCTATCCATGCACCAGACTTAGCTCACATGTTCTTTTCTTCCTGACATCTTCTCTTTAATGTTCCAGGTCCTGGTGCTTTCTCCTTCCTCCAGTTGTATAGCTTCACTTATTAATGTCAAATTTCCTTCTTGGGATCACATTTAGATTTTATACATATACATATGCATATATGTGCATATATAATTAGATCATATGTAATTATCAAAGGTGATTATATATTTATATATAGCATTCTTTGTATACTTCTAAGTTTCTTTTTTTAACAGCAACAAAAGATTCCTTAATGAAATCTCTTCATATAATTGATATTATGAATCTTTGATTAGAACATTTAATTATCACATAATAAACAAAGCACCTCATTTTTACATCATTGTTTAGAATGACTTAAAGCTACATGATGGGTTTTCTTTACTTTTTTTTTTTTAGATTTGGAAATATTTTTTTAATTGAGTTATAGTTGACACACAATGCTCCTCTAAGTTTCCTCACTAAAGTGATGGGTCTTTTGTTCTCTTATCAGCAACAAGCATTTCTTAACCATTTACTGCGAATAGGGTAAAAGGAGGGTGCCACCTAGGGTTTGATCAGACTTTAACCATGATCCCCTTCCCTCTCATTCTTACCCCAACAGTACTGCTGTCTAAGCACAAAAGTTTCCTGTAGAAAAACCCCAAACCAAGCTTGCTAAAAGCAGTTTTCTTATTTCCAGATCAAACAGCTTAATTCTGGAGACCAGAATTATTGAATAATGCTTGAGTACCCAAAAGTAAATGGCAGTTAAGAAAAAGTGCCTCATGTGCATACACACAAAAAAAGCTTACACATAGGTAGGATTCATCCTGTCTCTGGACTTTGAGTGGGAAACTGTGCTGTGTACCCTTTCTGTTCCTGCCATAGAGCTTTCCTCTTGTGAAGATCCGTGAGCTTCTCATGAAAGGTTCATGCAGGCAAGGGGTGGTACCCTTCCCTGGCTAAGCAATAACCACACCATTCTTACTTGTGAGGATTATTTCATTTTCTTGTCTTCTTTGGACTCTATAAATTATTAGTACACTCTTGATCATGTTTTCCTTTGGTTATTTTGCTGATCTCTGGGATACTTTGCAGTTCAACCCTTTCTCGCATGTCATGCCCTCCTCATCCTGAGTGAAGGGTTTCTTTTGCTTGATGTTTCTTTAATTTATCCATCTTGCCTATTGGGTGGCACTTGAGACTGAGGCTTCTTCCAACAGCAGTTCCCTGGAACCACAGAATTTGGATCCGGAAAGGACAATCGTCACCCTGCCCTGTGACACACTGACAACTGAAGTCTGCAGAATTCTAGCATACAATGGATAGTTTCTTTATGAATTCCACATCAAGCTCTGCTGATAGAAGAGCATCCTCCTTTTGTCCAATGATACAGGCAGGAATTTGAGGAAATTATTTGATAAGGCCTATTTTATCCACCCTGCTTCAGTGGTTTGTCCCTCAGTGGCATGTGACAAGTCTCAAGGGAATATGTACCTGGAAACAAAATGGTGCACTAACATAGTAAGTTCTCTCAACTAGAGAAGATCTGCATGACAAAAACGGTGTTCAAGGGATTGGATGCCAAATTTATGTGATAGATCTCTCTAAAGCCTGAGATTGTCAACATGTGGCAATTCACATGGGATATTATGAAAGAGAAAATTTTTTAGCTCTAATGATGGTTGAAGTAGCTCTTGAGAAACTTCTGACAACCAAGCATCAATATGGAGGAATACGTCCAGAAGGGCATGAGGTAAGAGTCAAGTTTATACAGGAGAATGAGGGGAACTCACAGATAATTTTGAAGTGGCTTATATGTAGTTATCTCTTTAACATGAATTTACCAAAAATTAACTCATCAATATGGGCCATTGTGAAATACAGATAGCCAGGCACTTGTTTTGTAAAGTCCGTTGGGTATGTCTTCATGATACCAGATCATGGCAGAAACTTCCTCCACCCTCTTCCTCAGAGAAATCTGAACATAGCCAATGACTTCTTAGACTCCTGAGCAAAGGCTCATTTGCTTCTGGATTCCAAAGATAAACAGGAAGATCTGATTGGAAACTTCAGTCTGCTTCTTTAACCATCTCCCTACAAAGAGATTCATGTATATATCCTTCTCCCTGTGTTCCTTCACCACCCATCCCAAATGAAACCCTCACTGGTTCTCTTCCTGTAAATCATCTAACTTAGACTGCTGAGGACTTGTCTTCCCACATGGTAGGAGCTTGGTATTCTCTCTGTTATATACAGAAGCCCATTCAAGTCACTCTAAATTTTACAAACTCGTGTATCTCTTACAAAATACTTGATCCTGATCCATTTTTAAAAAGATGGACTTTGGGCAAATGGGAGGCTCAGTTGTTAAGTGTCTGCCATTGGCTCAGGTCATGATCCCAGGGTCCTGGGATCTAGCCTTGCATCGGGCTCCCTGCTCAGCAAGAAGCCTGCTTCTCTCTCTCCCACTCCCCTTGCTTGTGTCCCCTCTCTTGCTGTGTCTCCCTTTGTCAAATAAATAAATAAAATCTTTAAAAAAAAAAAGTTGGACTTTGAAGACTACCTAGTTTCCCGACAGGCAGTGGTAATATGCATAATTAAGCCAGATACTTTTGCCTTCTCACTCTGGTCTGCAGTGGTGTGAACTTGACTTCTTAGTGTTCGAATCTCCTCAGTCTCTGTGAATGGTGGGAGTTGTTTTCAATTTCTCCTTGCAACACACTTCCCTGACCATCACACACACACACACACACACACACACACACACACACACACACACACACACACACAGACATTTTGACAACTGGAAAAATAACATCCGATTCAAAGACAAGAAGCAATTATTAAGAGTGACATGCAGGTCATGTTTCTTTCCTCCGCTCACCCCCCTACCCATCACCACCCACCGTGTTTCTAAAAGCCTACAAGGAAAATACCCAGTTCCCTCAAGACTGACTTGATTCTCCACAAGGAGAATCAAAACTTTCTCAGTCCTCAATTTTATTTGTTATTACCTAACATGATGTTTTCCTGTCAGCCCGGTTCAGAGGTGTTTCCTGAAACACCAGTGTCATTACAACACCAAAGGTTTTCAGAACCTTCCAGGGCACACACAGCCAAACCTCTCAGACCAGTTCGTACTAGAGAACAGCTCTACACCGGCAAGCATTCTACCACCATGGCTTTGGGTGGAAAGTCAGTGTTTCCATCACGCTGTTGACATTGTAGAAGAGCAGACTGCTTCTTTGAGTTGCTGACTAGTCATCTCTGGAGCTGAGACCCACACCGACTGCCTGCGTAATGGGCAGAGAAGCCTGCTTTCATTCCCTGCCACAGACAGCCATTTAGCGAGGCTGATGTTACAGAACTGATGTAGAAGGGATTATTTCTCCATAATTATATGCTCTGACCAAAAGCAAACCCTCTTTCCAAGGAGGAGCTGGGATGGTCCTCTGTTTCCTGCATTTGGGGCACATATCTTGTTTTCTTAGGTAACTAGACTGTATACCAACTAAAGAGCCATCTGCTTGAAATATTATCACGGTCTCTTAATAAAGAGAGAGAAGCTTTAAATCCTATTATTATTATTATTTGCATTTACTGGGGGCCGTTTCTTATTTCAAGTAGTTACGTACAAGTTACAAAGCCACTTAAACACCATCTGAATGTTCCTGCAGAACTTGGACAGTGTACTCCGTATTTAGCAGCTAATAATGGTCAGTGGCTTTCTTTTTTTGTTCTAACTTTGTTTGGGGCGTGCCTGGGTTGAGGTCCAGATTGCGGCCATGTGCAGATCTCTTTAGTACAAGAACCATGTCTTGCACTGATGAAGATGGGTGGGAAGACGCTGCCAGGGTGCCCGCAACTCTTCCACCACCAACAGAGACAGACACGAGCCACAGGATGCAGGCCCGATGCGCCCCCTCACAGCCTAAGCGGAGGTTGGAGTAGCCGTTCTTGGGCTTCCAGAGGGATAATGACAAGTTTATCCACAGAAATAAAGAGTTACAGCAACCAGAATATGTTTAGGTAATGTCCTGGCCAATCAGTTCAAAAATTTAAATATAATAACAAGCTAAAGTCAGAAAGGAACTGCTGGGTGAAAAGCAAATCTGCCAGCTTTAGAAAGTGACAAACAAGCAAAATGGAGTTTTGGGGAGAGTCCAGTGTGCGTGTCTGGAGGCCTCGGGACAGAACGTGGGGGTTACCTCATTGTATTCAGCACAAAGCCCCTAAAGCCCGGAGCAGGAAATCCTGTTGTTCCCACCCTGTCCTCAGCAGAGGTCCCATGAGACAATATTCCTTAGATAACCAACAGAAACGTTTCTTACATGCTAAGGGATGAGGTCACAATATTCTTTAGAAAATTAGTGGAAAGGTCACCGTCATTGAGGCCAATAAAACATCTATCCACACACTGTATCATCAATAATTTACTTAGGACTATGCTAGGGAGAAGTGAGAGGGGCATTTTATAATAATTACAAGGAAGAGAGAGACCACTTAAGACACTCAACTGAGCTTATTACAGTCTACAATGATGGTGCCTACCAGGGAGCGGTGGGCTCAGAAACGCAAATTCCCTGTCCTGGCCCAGCCCTCCTTCAAACAGAAAGCCTGCAGGCGGGGTCCGCTAGCTGTTTGAACAAGCCCTCCTGATGCATGGAAAGTTTAAGGTGTAATGGAAACAGTACCTCAAACAATGGTGTGTCTTGGCCATTTGTGAGGTGTGTGGAAAGTGATTTATTATTCATGATACTTAACATACCAACATTTGTGAATAATTCATCTATATGTCACCTGCAAAGATTTTTAAAAATACAGCTCTATGACTCCACTTGATTCTGGCTGAGTTGGAATCTCCAGGTGTGGTAGCCAGGAATGTGCTGTTTTAAAGTTCCCTGGGTGACTGCTATGACCAGCCAGGTGCGGGGAACACTGGTCTGTAAGAGCCATTTGTCTTGTAACAAAGAAAAGTAAATCCTGGAATTCTAAAGGGAGGTCCCTCAAAGAGCGGATTTCCCTCTCCCCCCCAAAAATCTTAGGCAGACTCTGACTTTTTAAAGCATACAAAGAGAAATTGCTCTGACTGAAGCAGAAGAGGTGTCTTGACAGCCTCCCCCTTTTGCAGTGAGTACTGAAGCCCTTTATGAAAACCTGGAGCTTCCCAGAGATCCAGCATGACAGGCCACCCAGGTTTGCCAGGGACAGAAGTGGTGCTGGGAATAGGGGACTCTCCATTAGAAAACAGGGGCCGTCCCACCAGACAAACCAGGACAAGTTGGTAGCCCTAGATCAGAGCCCAGGTGAAACCCACACCTCTTGCCTTTGGGATGGTCTTTTTATGATGATGATGATGATGATGATGATGCCATATTACTACAAGAAGAATTCAGTGGTTTTTGGACTTTGTCTTATTCCCTAATCCAGAAGGATTTAAAAGAGTAATACCATCATTTTATGTTTGGAAATACCCTTAAGTATTCTAAAATGCTCTCAGAGCTATTCCTATGATCATATCTTTAGCTTACAAACCTTCCGGTGCAACGTGCCACACATTACATCTTGTATATTCTGTCTTCTATATATTTTGGTGGCATTTTCTGCTGTCCCATTTTGCCTCGTTGAGGTCTGTGTATTAGTCGGAACTCTTTAGGTTTCCATGAAACCTAACTTCTAGTGGCCTAAAAAAATAAAAGGCTGGAATGTATTGGTACATGTAACAAAAAAGAGCTTTAGGCACAGCCAGATGTACGGGCTCAGTCTCATCAGGACTTGTCTCTCCATCCCTGGGCTCACTCAGACTGGCTCTTCCAACGTGGTACCAAGATGGCCCCCAGTGGCTTCCGGTCCACATCCTCTTCTCTCAGCAACCCAAATGACTATATCTTGTCCTCAATAGTTTTTGTAAAAGGCCCTAGGATTGACTCTTGAGGCTGACATGTGCCCATTCTTAAACCAGTTACTGTGGGGCCAGGACAATGGAATATGCTGATTGGCTATAGCGTGGCCATGCACCTGCCCCTAGTAGCAGGAACTGAGAAGAGAGAAAGATTGAGTCTCCGAAGGAACATCAGAACCTGGTTCCCAGAAGCAAGGGAGGAACACATGCTCAGCAACTGAAAGTCCACTGTGGTCTTAAACTGAGCCAAGAGCCACCCCAGCCCCATCAGATGTGATCACCCCATCAGCATAGCGTCAACCAGTTTCCTCCATCCCCACCCAGCTGAGAGCTAAGTACTCCTTAACCTAAAACACTTTGCTGCATGAGTCCAAGGCCATCACCACTGGCTCTAAGTTCTAAGACCTGCGCAACATTTGGCTGAAGCTCGTGCAGCCCCCCAACCAAAGGAACTCCATCAGAATAGTGGTGAGCCTTTTGCTGGGCTCCCACATATGGAGCTTCTGAAATTTGGGAGCTATGACTCATGCCCCTTGTGCCCTGTCTGGCCCCACGTCCTCCAGCTGGGTCTGTGACATGTAACAAATCTTTTCTTCAATGTGTTCCATAGAAAAGGAATAAATAGCCCAGAGCTCTTTCTTTTTCTTCCTTCCTTTCTTCCTGTAATTCATACTCAGGCCAGCTCGGCTTTGTTCAAACCACAGCGTTTCACATTGCCCTGCAAGTTCTGACACGGCGGCTTACTTTATGTCTTTAGTCCTCTGTTAAGCCAGGAGTAACGTTGTACCCTGTGGCTAATTTTTAGTCTGTCAACCTTATCCCTTGATAAGCTGAAATCATAGATTAAATCAGCACAAAAATGCTAGCCCCGCTGAAACCCCGAATCGTGGCCTCATGACTCTTCCCACCCTGACCCTCACTTCAGACCTTCCCTACTTTTCCAAGTGGCTTTGTCTTATTCATTAGCAGCATGGAGCTTTGAGTTTTCTAAGTGGTTCTTTTCCCTTCTCGATCAGACTAACCCTGCTCCTTTCTATCCATTTTATCCTACACATAAGCACATAATATTTCCCCCCTTTCGGTAAACAACTTGTCGGTTCTAAAGGTGGGCTCTAAGAATGTTTGTTTCACGAGTTAATACACCTGTCAGTCCGGTGGACTCTAACTAGCAGTGGGGCCAGGGGTCAGCTTCCCGTGACTGCTGTAACAAAGGACCGCAAACCGGGTGACTGCAAATGATAAAGACACATTCTGTCGCAATTCTGGAGACCAGACGTCTGAAATCAAGGTGTCGGCCATGCTTCATTCAAACCCTAGGGGAGGACCCTTCCTTGCCTCTTCCAATTTCTGTAGTCCCAGCTTCCTTAGCTTGTGATGGCAAATCTCCAATCTCTCTCTATCTTCACGGACTGTCTTCTATGTCTTTGTCTCCAAATGGGGCTCTCTTCTCCTCTTATCAGAACAACTTGCTTAAATCTATAAAGATCCTATTTCCAAATAAGGTCACATTCACCGGTGCTGGGTTTTAGGATGCACCACACTTTTTAACCACCCCGCCCCCAATCCTGAGAAGGGGTGGGGAACACACAACTCAGTCCATAACAGATCGGAAAGAGACAACCCAAGAAAAACAAGGGACAGAAAAATGACTCTGATTTTAGGCAAACAGAAAGGAAAGCTTCATCTTCTCAGAGGCTGTTTGCCCAGAAAGAGCCTGTGACCCTTGACAGGAACAGCCAAGGTGGAGAGAAGGGTGTCTAATGATGGAGGGACTGGCTAAAAGGAAATGGGTCCCCTGGAGGTCAAAGAGCACATACCCGTGTTCAAGTGCCTACCATGTGCTTTGCACATTTTTATCACATTGGATCCTCAAACGGCTCTACCAAATAATTGCTGTTATCTTCATCTAAGAGACGGGAAAACTGAGGCTTCGAGAAAGTCAGTTGACCCAGGTCATTCAGTTGGGAGTGGAAGCACCAGATGGTCATCGTCATTACCATTGTTGTTTCGATCGTTAATAGCCACTGGTTCTCGCAAGCCTACGCCCACTTTGTACGGAGGACACTACCTAAGCGAACTCAGTTCTTTATTGCTTAGCATTATACAGATGAAGAAACCGAAGCTCAAACAGGCTGGGGCACTTTCCTAATAAGTCCCACATTTATGAATCAACAGAGCCAAATTTCAAGCTCGGGTCTTTCTGACATTGAAGACTGTTCTTCCCCTTATGCCGTGCTGCCAGGGAGCATTAAGGTATCTCACTTAAGATGTACCTAGCTTCAGAGAAAGAAGCTGCAAGAAGAAACTGAATAGTTATATGTGAAGCTTAACAAAACGAAGCACCATAAAAAGAGTACGTTCTTGGAGAATAGGTAAGAGTGAAGAGAAAGTGGTCAGCCAGCCGAGCGGCAGTGGGAGAGCTAGCTAATCAAAGAAGCAACACCAGAGATGGAGTGTTATAAGACAAAGCAACCTGGGGTGACTGGGTGGCTCAGTGGGTTAAGCCTCTGCCTTCGGCTCAGGTCATGATCTCACGGTCCTGGGATCGAGTCCTGCATCGGGCTCTCTGCTCAGTGGGGAGCCTGCTTCCCCCTCTCCCTCTGCCTGCCTCTCTGCCTACTTGTGATCTCTCTCTCTGTCAAATAAATAAATAAAATCTATAGAAAAAAAAAGAAGAAAGACAAAGCAACCTGGGGTCAGTGTCTGTACGTACAAATGTCTCCGCTGCCACTAGGAGAGAACTCACCTGCTTCATCTGTGCCCAGATGGCTGTTTGAACATCTATGGGATGGAGAACTCGCTTCTCTAGAGAGGCAAGAGTGAAAATGCTGGCATTTCCAAGCCCCCTGCTTCCAAGGAGAGCTCTTCTATGTCTATGAACAGAGGTAGAAGGGATCAGGTTTGTGAACCCTGAAGAGGAGGAAATGTGGGACATGGGTGGGGTAAGAAAAAGTCTTCCAGTATTGAGACCACTGCAAGTGGAAGAGCAAGCAGACTAGGGAGGGCAGCGCCTCGCCCATGTTCTTACGGATGGCATCTTTGGACTTCACTGGAACACACATTTTGCTAACAAGCTGACCCACCTCCCGTGGAATGAACTGTCTGCTGGCAGAGGGGATCCACTGAAGAAATCTTAGAATTCACTGTGGTGTTTAAGACGTTCAGAGTCACCTTGTCACCCTTGGGATAAAGTCCTACCTTCCTGTCTCTTTCACAAGGACCAGAAGTTTCCTTCTGATCTGGCCCTTGTTTATTGCTCCAGCCTCACCTGCTGCTGCTCCCACTGGACCTTCACACTGCAGCAAGGGGGTCCTGGTACCTCCCTAAATGGGCAGTGAGCTCGACCACATCCTCCTGATTCTACCTGGTCTCCTCCCACTCCTTCATCTTGCCCTTTCCATCTCTCCTTTTCTTCTTCCCACCTTTTTTTCTTTCTGGTCTCTCTGCCCTGCATATGCTGTAAACTACCTGGAACTTCTTCCTGCCACCTCCCCGGCCCCCACCCTGTATTCCTCTTCTGGCTTACTCCTTTTCTTCCTTCAGGACTCCACTTTTCCAGGGGTGCCTGGATGGCTCGGTCAATTGAGGATCTGATTCTAGATCTCAGCTCAGGTTTTGATCTCGGGGTCCTGGCTTCAAGCCCTGCACTGGGTTCTGCACTGGTCATGGAGCTTACTTAAAAAACAAACAAACAAACAAACAAACAAACAAAACAAAAATGAAGCAAACAGACAAAAACTTCTACCTCTTCTGAAAAGCCTTTTCTGATTCCCCCACCTTGGGTGACATTCCATGCATGAGTCTGAGCATTCAACCTCACAGTATTTATCTGTGCATCCCAACCTCTTGTCTGCCTGCCTGCCTTCCTCCACAGGGTTAGCCAGTGTCCTGTTCAGCACCTTGGTCCTACCCCCTCAAGGACACATTCCAGCATCTGGCATTGAGTAGGTGTTCCATAGGCATATCAACTGGCTGGCATTATTGAGAGAGGTCAGGCCCGCTGATCTCTAAGTTCCCATCTACTCCAAGAGTCTGTGAATATTTACTTCTGTTCTGACAGTCACAGAGGAGAGGAAGTTGCCAAAACCAGATGATGCGACTTCTGTTTGGGGTTGCCCAGGTCTGCCTGGTCTTTGCAATTTGTAGTCAGGGTACTTAAAAGAGAAAGCAAGCCAAGAGAAAAACATCGTTTTGATGAGGCAAGAGTTGTGAAATGACTAGTTATGTAAAGGTGATGGTAAGCTCTGAGACCATCTTTGGTCTGTCCAAATTATAGGAGGCTTTGCATGCTCGGCTTTGTGTATAGGCTAAGAGGACAATGACCAAAACTAGGACTTGAGTGTTTAACCGCCCCTTCTCCCTCAAGGTATTGCCTCTAGAGGTCAGCCTGACACCTGAAATCCTCGCCTTAAATGATTTCTCCTTACGATTGCATTTACCTGAAGAGATTGGATGTAAATGAAAATACATTACCTAAATGGTATAACCCTTAAAGCCAAGCCACTTTTGGCCATTAAGAGCTGACTATTAACTGAGTTTATTATTGTTTTGTAGATCCATCTGTGTTTCCCAGACTAGCTCCTGAAGAGCTGTGAACCATTTACTTCTAAACAGTTCTAGTGAGATCTTCTCAGTTTAGAAGGTCGGGTAAGATTTTAAGTATGTACACCATCTGTTATCTCTTTTGAACCTAGAGATCCTCTGAACTAGATAAATTGGGGGCTAAATCATAGATTTACAAAGAAATAAACTGAGTCTCAGAAAGAAGTGATTTGCCCAGAACTGCTATTCATAAAAATGAAAAGTGGCCAGGAATCCCCACTTTGTTCCCTCAGTATCCCTCCACACATTGTACCTCCCAGCCCCAACCCTTTGGTGGAGAGGGGTGCACCTTGGATTGAGGCTAGGGGCTGGAGGGAGAGGTGGGCTGGGCTGAGCAAGGCAGGCTGGCTAAATTATGCCCAGGGGGCCCCTTAACCTAAACGGGGATCTGTGAAGGGCCAAGGGAAGGGATTGAGGCGTGGAAATGCAGTTGTGAAGACGGAGGGGATAGAAAAGATTGGTTGACCCTTCACAACTCAGCTTTGGTCAGTCCCGACTCAGTAGCTCTGGGCTCTGAAGCTGGCTGAGAGAAAAAAGGTTTTCACACCTTCTTTACAGGAGGACCCAAGAGCTGAGACCCTACTGAGCACAAACTGCTGCCTGCAGCAGCTTACAGGCAAGTAATCAAAGCAAGTGGAGGAGGCTTGAAAAGCTGAGGTGGTAACGGCTCTGTTTGCGAACAGGCCAGATCCCCTCTGCAGCACCAGCGCTCCCAGCCCTAACCTTGTCCCCTAAGGAGAGTCATACTGGCCACAAACAAAAGCTACAGAGATAAGTCAAAGAGAGCCAAGCCCTCTCTGCCTGCAAATTCTAGTGTGTGTCTCATAAGATCCAGTCCACCCAGTAAACGGAAGGGATTTGAAGTCATGGCGGGGTGGGGGTGGGGGGCTTGGAGTCTTCTTAGGACCACGAAACCAAAGTGAACCACAGACATTTGCTTCTTTAATAAAGAGCATTGCTGTTTGGCTGGATCCTTAACAGCTAACTTGTCTCCTCATTCTTCTGTCTTTTAAAGACTGTCCCCATCACTGAATAGAATAGTAGGCCTGTGAGAGTCTGCTGAATCAGTACCCAGTGCAGAAGAAATACCTTCTATGTAACATAAAAAATACAGATATTATACCAACGGGCATGTTTATTTATCCTATGAGCGTTTTTTTGAGTACTTTTTGTGTACCAGACAGTGTTTTTAGTGCTGGAAAAGATGGGCAAGGTCCTTGTTCTCATGGAGCTCATATTCTAATGATAAAGACAAATAAGCCAAATAACGAGATATGCTAGATTACATCAAAAATGGTTAGTGCCTTAAGGAAGCTGAAAGCGGGTGATGCAGGGTAGGAAACACTTCAGATACGAAGGTCTCAGAAGCCATAACCCTGGAGAGCTGAGTCAGAGCCTTCAGGCAGAGAGCAGATGCAGAAGTTGTGTTTGAGAAACAGCAAGAGCCCAGTGGGGCTGTGGAAAGTGGTACAAGATGATCTTGGAGATTGGTTATGCCCTCCTCCATCACAGTGTCTTGGCCTTTTGATCTCAGACAAAAATACTTTTCAGTAGTGCCGTTTTGCTTCGTATTGTACTGGTATTTACAACCCATGCATGATGCATTGTGTACTTTCTACACAGGCAGAAATCCTCTACACCTGTTTGTGGGGTTGAAAAGAAGATAATCTCTCCATCAGAAAGTCTCTTTGGAAACTTGGCAGTTGGGGACAGGGGACTAAGAGCAAATTCATCCTGGGTGGTCTGAGGTTCACCTGGAAAGGAAACCATCACCTTCTGTGGCTGTGACAGTAGGGGATCAGATAGATCCTCACTTCACGTACAGAGCCAAAGTGGGCAGGAGAAGAGAGACCTCCTGCAAGGTCTCCAAATGAAGCACGCGCGCGCGCACGTACACACACACACACACACACACACACACACACACACACACACCCCTGCTGTCTTGGTAATTGCTTCTTCATCACGTCTCTGCTATCCTGCATCAAGATAACTCCATACACAAGTAACATGAAACCCTGAAATTCCCTCACACTGCCCAAAGCTGCAAACTGTCGAAATACAAATGCATGGTCTCTTGTTACTCAGTTTTCTTGGCTTGTGTTCAAAGGACCCATAGGCTCCTCTTCTCCACCTCCTACCCTTCCTCCCCCAGCAACTCCCTGTTAAATCTTAAATATTCCCTCAGATGAATTTCTTCTCCCTCTTTCTTTTCTCAGTATCTTCATGGTTATTTTCACTCCTTTCACCCTCTTTCCATTCTGCCTCACCTTGGCTCCCCTTTCCAGACCCCCTTCCCTGTGACTCTATTCCAGACAAGAAGATCTCTTACAAGGTATCTTTCATCTTTCATACCTTCACTACTGCCCCAAGATTCTCAGATTCCTCTCCTTTCTCTTGAAAGGGCTGACTGCTGGGACTTCCAATTCTAGTAATCATAGGGACATGGAATGAGAAGTGTGAATATTCCCCTCTACTCCGAGACCCTGAGACCCAATCCCCAGTTTCTTTGAGCACTAACTCTCCAGTGGGGACAGGGATAGGAGTGGTGGTGGAGGGGTAAAAAGGGAGAGAAGAAATGTGTTGCTGTTGTTTAGTGATAAGAATAAAGTAGAAGACAAGGTGCCTGTTTTCTGAACTTTGGGGCTGGAGAGACTGATATTCATGTGTGAGTGGGTGTAGGAGGTGCAATACTGACCATCAACAGGGCAGACCGTGGTCAAGTGCTGGAATGTGTGCAATGTAATCTAAGTGCAGTGGAAGTCAGAGCAGAGTGAAACTGGAGTTTGCCTTGGAGGAGGTGGCACTGAGGTCATGGCCCTCAGAGCCATCCAGATGGCGCTGCATGTTGGAATCTTATTTTATCAACTATGAAATAAACATGCCCATAGTTCCATGGAGCTAGGAATCCAATGTGCCCTTTTCTTTGGAAGGGTATGATGCTCAGGACAGGAGCAGGACACTAGTGATATTTTATGCATACCCCCTCCTAAACTTTCCCTACCTTGAAGGAGAAATCTCTCTTCAAGGTAAATATCTTCAATAAAGTAGACCTTCCAATAAGAAGAGAACTAGGTGGGTTTTTCTCACTTGTCTGAAATTTGAGGCTAAACTAGGTACCTAAATCTTTGGAACTGAGATCAAATTTGTGTTCCAATATTATGTCCACCATAAGTGCTTACCAGTGGGGTGCCTGCGGGTGGTGCAGTAGGTTGAGCTTCCAACTCTTGGTTTTAGCTCAGGCTGAGATCTTAGGGTCTTAGAATTGAGCCCCATGTTCGACTCTGTGCTCAGCACGGAATCTGCTTGAGACTCTTCCTCTCCCTTTGCCTCTCCCTGTGTGCTCTCTCTCTCTCTCTCTCAAGTAAATAAATATAGCTTAAAAAAGAAAAAAACAAAACAAAACAAAAAAAACACTAAGTGCTTAGAAGCACTTGTTGGTGGCCAGAGATGGGCCAGGACCAGATGTCCCAAGATCTATACACTAAAGAAACTTTACACCTACTTATTCCCTGAAAACCAAACAAAACCAAACAAAACCAGAAAGAAACCTTGAGGTGGTGAGTCTCGGGATGATAAACAGCAGGCCACCCACCCCTGTCTCTTACAACCCCACTTCCTTCCCCTTTATTATCCTCATTCTCTGGCTATATGCATCTCTATCTTCTAGTAGGAAAAGTACAGAAAATCATCTGAGGTTGTACTGGTTGTAAACATCCATAATTCATCTATGGAGAGCACAGGTCAAGTATCTCACATTGCATACCAACTACCTACACGTGTGTTTAGTCTACATGTAATACCTTCTTCACTCATGTTTCTTGCCTCCATGTTTTGAGTTAGATTAAAATCTGGTGTCCTGAGTTTCAGGACATACAAGTGTAGCGTTATTTTAGCTTACCACACAGTCTTACTTTTGATACCTGTGAAGAAAGTCAATTCATTCCCTCATTGATTCATATGTTTATTCATTTATTCATCCATGTAGCATTAACTGGGCAGGTAGTGCCAAGCACCGTTGTTGGCAATGTTCACAGCAATGGAAAAAATGAACAAAATCATTGCCCACCTGACAGCTATGTTCTAGAAAGGAAGATAAAACAAGGTAAACAAAATAGATAGTGTTCAACTATACTTACAACTATACCATAAAACTATACTTACAACTATACAGTAAAAACATTAAATTAAATTAAATTAAATTTAAATTTTAAAAACATATCTACTGTGTTAGTGATACTACGGAGAAAATTAATGAAAGGGAGCAGTTTTAAAAAGGGTTCTCAGGCAAAATCTCATAGAGAAGATAATTTAAAAACATTTTTAACCGACCTTATTAAGCTGTAATTTATTTGCTGTAAAATTCACACATTTTAAGTGTATAGACTAATGACTTTTGACTAATATATTCATTTACTACCTAATCAAGCTATAGAAAATTTCCATCCCCCTAGAAAATTTCCATCTACTCTTTGATACTCAATGTCAAACCCCCACAGCAAGATACCAGAGATATTATTTACATCACTATATTACTAGTTTTTCCTATTTTAGAATGTCATATAACAGGAATCATACAACATAATATCTTTTGTATGTGGCTTCTTTGAGTCACCTTAATCCATGTTATTGCACTTATTAGTAGTTACTGTTTTTTATTACTGTTAGTTCATTGAATGAAAATGCCACAACTGGCTTATTCAATTATTTATTATTTCTGGTACTTTTCCTTCTTTCTGTAGTTTCTGTCTGGTATTATTTCCCTGAGGACTAAAGGACATCCTTTGTAGTTCAGGTCTTCCAATGATTAATTTTCTCAGACTTTGTTTATCTGAAAATGTCATAAAGACATTCGACCTTCAATTTTGAAGGATATTTTTGTTCAATATAGAATTCCAGATGGACAGAATTTTTCATCCAACACTTTAAAGATGTTGTTTTATTGTCTTCTCGTGTCTATTGTTTCTGATGAAAAATAAACAATTCTTAACTTTGTGCATCTGTATGTGCTGTGTCTTTTTTCTGTAATTGCTTCTAAGATTTTGTCTTTATGTTTAGTGTTCTGTGGTTTGACTATGATATACCTGTGTGGGGTTTTCTTTATCTTTATCCAGCTTGAGCTTCTTGGAGTTATGAGTCATTTTTCAAAAGTTTTGGGATGTTCTTGGCCACTATTTATTCAGATATTTTTTTCTGTTCTCACTCTCTTTTTCTGGGACACCAATCACACATGTTTTAAACTGTTTAATACTGTTCCACAGGTTCTTGACCCCCTGTTCATTTTTCCTTAATATTTTTTCTCTCTTTGATAATTTCTATTGATCTGTCTCCAACCTCAGCAAGTCTTTCTTCTACCATCTCAAGCCCCTCAGTGAATGACTCACTTTAGTTCTTGCATAATTCTAAAATTTCCATGTGGTTCTTTTTATGTTTCCCATTTCCCTGCTAAGTTTCTTTATTCACTCCTTATTTATTAGGGCCTTTTAAAAAATTAATGAGTATATTTTTAATTCTTTGAATATATATTATAATATATATATTAAAGTCTTTATCTACTAAATCCAACCTTTGGTCCATCTTACAATCAGTTTCTTTTGACTGACTTTATTTCTTACTGTGGATCACATGATCCTGATTAGTATTTTTTTGGCATGTCTAGCAATTTATGATTGACTACTAGACACTGTGAGTTTTACACTGTAGATCCTCAAGATCGGCACCATTCAGTAGAACTTTTTGCATTGAGGAAATGTTCTACATCTGCACCGTGCAATTTGGTGGCAGATGTGGAATGCTCAAGTGTTCCTAAACTGAAGAATTGAATTTTAAATTTCATTTAATTTTCTTCAATTTAAGTTTAAGTACTCACACATTTACCCCCAGAACTGCTTAACCTTTCTTGCATTTGCTTCAATCCCCAGCCCATAGTAGATGATATTTGGTAAACCTTGGGTGGTTTGCACTATATACAGTCCAGCCCTCAGTCATGGACTCGTGGAGGACCTTGCCACATAGACCTCCAGGTATTTCTCCCTGCACAGAGTCCAACTACTTCAGTTGCCTTGAACTCTGATCCCTGCCTGCTGTCCTTTGCTCAGATTCATCTCTCTAGGCAGCTCACCTCATGTTCCCTTCTCCCAGGTGCAAAGTCTTGTGCTGTTTATTTTCCATTGTCTCAAAATGATCTTACCTCACATACCTTGTCCACTTTCTTAATTACATATAGAAGATGAGCTAGTCTGAAATCAGTTACTCGATCATGGTCAGGAGCCTGAGAAATTCCCTTTTAAATAACAGTTTGAAGAAGATGAGGAATATTTTGGGAGAAGATGGTTTCAGAGAGAGGCACCAGAAGCACCAAGTAGAACAGGAAGAGAGGAAATTGGCTGGAGTACTGTGAGCAAAAGAGAGAGTAGGAAACAGTGCTGGAGAGGGTGTGGAGTGGGAAAAGAACTTGCTTAGCCTATTAATTCATTATGAGGATTCTGGCTTTACTCTTGTGAAATGAAAGCCATTGAGAAGTTTGGGGCCCAAGAACTAATTTGAGTTAGCATGGAATCACACTGTCTGTTGAGAACAGACCTCTAGGACAAACACAAGGGAACAAGGGAAAAGGGCAGAAAGTGTAATTGTAATTGAAAGGCCATTGAAATAGTCCATTGACTAAACTTGCAAATTAATTAAAATGCTATGTTATACAAATTTGATGGCTGGATTTTTACCAATTTTGTAGACTTTAAGGCTCACTAAGGGATAGACATCTTAATGCCTAAGTGTCTATAGCCAAGTTAGCTCTATGATTTTAGGCAAGGGCCGTAAAATGCCTCTCATTCTATAATATGGAGATGATAATATCACACAAAGGATATTAAGACAATTAAATTAGATAATTCATGTATAATTCCTTAAATGATGACCTATGTGTATTAAGTAAGTGCTCCATTCATGAAAATTATTATACGATAATTTGAATTTGTGATGATCATCTCTTCACAATAGACATTGGCTGAACTGCTCTACAAATGAGAGGCATAGTTTTTGTCCTCAAGGCCTGTTTGCAGCTTCGTAAAGGAAACTAGCATGGAAACAATATCTTAAAACAACACTGAAGGAAATAAAAGCTCAGTAGAGATATACATTCTCAACTCTTAAATAAGGGGGGAAACCTATTCATTTCACTGGGGGGCATCATTGAAGACTTCTGGGAGGCAATCAGTTAAGACTTTGAAGGATGAACAGGATGGGTACTCTGGAAAGGAATGGAATATATATCACATACGTGTGCTGCCTGGCCTATTAGAAAATCACAGACCGGGGTGCCTGGGTGGCTCAGTGGGTTAAAGCCTCTGCCTTCGGCTCAGGTCATGATCTCAGGGTCCTAGGATCGAGCCCCGCATCGGGCTCCCTGCTCAGCGGGGAACCTGCTTCCTCCTTTCTCTCTCTCTCTCTGCCTTCCTCTCTGCCTACTTGTGATCTCTCTCGCTCTGTCAAATAAATAAATAAAATCTTAAAAAAAAAAAAAGAAAGGAAAATCACAAACCCTCTGGGGAGGATGTTCCATGCAAGTATGGCTTCTGAAAATCACCTGAATTTTGGCCTCAGTGAACGTGTAAAGAGCTTCTTGGACTCAATGTGAAAAATAATGAGTTAGGAATGGCCATTATCCCTTTAAGCTCACACTCTGAATCAACCAAATAAAATAGGGTGTAGTTATAACACAGATGAATGATTCTACTAACTCATTTTTGGAAATTGGATGACAAATGCAAGCAGAGTCTTATTGAACCAGAAGCATTTACCATTTATCTTTGTGAGAATTTAGGAAAGGTTTAAAAAGAAATGCAAGTAGGAGAACTCAGGTGAGTCCTTAAAATCCCAGTAATTTGGGAAATGAATGATGACACATGGGTCACAGGAAGGTAATGGCTACATTACTCAAACATTTTGATTAATGCCTGTAATCTCACATTTCATCTGGCCCAAAATGTAGTCAATTGAGCTTTTCTAGCATAGCCCACGGAGGAGAAAAATTTGACGACATAGGATCCAGTGGGTCAGCATGGGCCCACACCAAACATAAGCTGCTTAGCTTTAGAGACACTTTTATAAAACTTAAGGAAAGTCCACTTTTCACAGGGTTCAAAGCATATTTACCACCCTCTGGTGACAAAGAGAGTATCCATCTCTTGAAGGGGATAAGAGCAGTGAGCAGGGACACCTGGGTGGCTCAGTGGTTTAAAGCCTCTGCCTTCTGCTCAGGTCACGGTCTCAGGGTACTGGGATCGAGCCCCGCATCGGGCTCTCTGCTCAGCGGGGAGCCTGCTTCCTCCTCTCTCTCTGCCTGCCTCTCTGCCTGCTTGTGATCTCTCTCTCTCTCTCTGTCAAATAAGTGAAAAAAAAAGACCAGTGAGCAGTCTCAACCCAGTCTGGGCTGTGAAGGAAACTTTGGTAATGCTTCCTTTTTATTTTGATTAAGAAAAGTCAGCTAAAAATTCATTAAGAAAGGGCAGAAAATATCTATTAAAAAAACACCATGCAGTCATCAAAAGAACGAAGCATGTTTGTATATTGTACTAGAGAATTAGCTCCTACATCCACAATTACGTGATAAAATCAAGGCAGAATAGTGTTTATAATATATGATCGCTTGTGTAAAAAGTGAAATATATATGCACAGACATAAAAGAGGTTGCCTCCGGTGAGGGGAACGAGGTGGCGGGGACTGACAGGAAACAGGGGACTTATTTTTCCATCTATCCTTCCGTGTCTTTGAATTTAGTTTTACATACACCTAAATACAGACAAGTTGTTCTCTTCAGTTGAAGAAATGAAAAAGTATAGGGGAAAAGAAAATGATACTCGCAATTTAATTTTCCAGACAGCTAGAATAGAACCTTCCTTTTCTTATTTGCAAAAGGAGTCATAATTGTGCCAGATCTTGGCTACCACAATGTTAGTTCAAGAGAGTACATTTAGGATACAATGCTCCTCTCTGATATTTGGGTCCCTCCTCTCTGATTGTCATCAGGGTCCCTGGGTCCCTGGGTATATTAGTTAATATAATATAATATAATATAATATAATATAATATAATATAATATAATATAATATAATATAATATAATATAAAAAAGGAGACCACAAAATAAGTCTTAACAAGTGAGCCCACAAAATGAGGCTTAACAAGAGGAATTGATTATCTCATAGTTCTGGAGGCTTAAAGTCTGAGATCAAGATGTCCACGTCGCTGGTTCCTTCGGAGAGCTCTGGAAAAGAATCTGTGCCTCTCCCCTAACTTCCGGTGGTTTGCTGGCAATTCTCGACATTTCTTGGCTTATAGAAGCCCCATTGCAATCTCCACCTTCATCTTCACAGGGCATTCTCCCTGTGTGCGTGTGTCTCTTTGTCTAAATCTCCCCCTATTACCAGGACATTGTATTGGATTAGTCATAATGTATTAAGGGGTCCACCCTCATGACCTCACTTTAACTGAACTAATTACATCTGCAACAACCCTATTTCCAGATAAGATCATATTCTGAGGCACTGGGGGGTTAGGACCTCAACATATGAATTTTGTAGGGGCACAATTCAACCCCCAACACTAAGTAACATTTCATTTATCCAGAATTAGATTGTTTACAGAGAGAAAGTATTTTGCAATGGGATGCACATTTTCATACCCCAAGTAAAGAAAGTCTATAAATGCTGCATGATCAAACACCTTAAAATTTTAGCATGTATTACACTCCTCTGAGGAAAGAGAGAGCCTAAATGTAGCTAACTAAGAATCACAGCTTCCACAGTCAGAGCAGGAAATCTATGAAAATGAATTCAGATTCCTTTTCCTCCCTTCCTCCATCCACACCACCTAAGGGTCTATTCACTCCATGATGTCTATTAAGCACCTACATGAGTGAGACACTGCCTTGGGAGCAGATCACAGAGGAGGACAGCGATCCCCCGCCCTTCAGATGGAGAAAAGAGATGTGTAACTTAATAATTGCATTGCTGTGGAAAATGCTAGCTGGATATGAACAAGACAGAAAACCCCTAACTGTACCTAGAGATGCCAGGGAAGGCTTCCTGTGAGAAGTGACACAAGGGCTGACTCTGGAAGGTTGACTCAGAGAGTAAATGATGTGGGTGAAAGCAGGGGGCGGGGAAGAGGGGAGAGGGGAGTCCCAGGGAATGGGGTGCTCACATCCAGAGAGGCCCAGACAACCTTTGTGTGACCAGGATGGAGACCCAGGAGTTGGAGGCTTTGAACCTCAGGTGCAGACAAGCTTCTGAAGTGTTTTATTAATCTTCAGCCTGAGGATTTTGGATTCCTTTGTCCTATAGGAAATCCTGGAGGATTTAAGGGAGCCACTTGGTCAGATTTTCTTTCAGGAAGACCTTTAGGAGAGAGAATGAAATAAGGGTGGGAGAGATTAAAGAGAGGGTGTCATGCAAGGAGAATTTTCTGGGTGAGAAAAAAACGTGCAATAAACTCTGGTAGTGGAGACAGGAATAGAACATATAGGAAATAATTACTTTCTCCTCTTTGCATGCATTCATTCATCTACTTAACATTTCATATTAATTTTTCATATTACAAATTAGTACATGCTCAATGTAAATAATTTGGAACAAATTATAAACATACATGGAACAAAATTTAAATGATCCATGGGCCACCTGGGTGGCTCAGTTAGTTAAGTGTCTGACTCTTGATTTCAGTTCAGGTCTTGAGTCGAGGGTTGTGACCTCAAGTCCCACACTGGGCTCCAAAATTTAAAAATTTTTTAAATTTTTATTTTAAAAATAAAATATTTTTATTTTAAAAATAAATTAATTAATTTAATTAAGTGATCCTTAATTCCACTCCAAGAATAAGCATTATTATTTTTACGTACATATCCTACTAGGTTCTTTTCAAAATCATATATATATATATATATATATATGTATATATATATATATACGCATACACACATGTAGCTATTAACTCAAACTATTCTATAACTTGCTTTTTCTACTTTATATATCGTATTTCCCTGTTCCATTAAGTAACTTTGTACAACTTGACTTCTGATGGATATGCCATATTTATTCAGCGAGATTTGAAAACTACCAGAGAATTCTGAACAGCAGCAGCAGCAGATGACTGATTAGCTGATGGGGTATGAGGGAGAGGAGGAAAACCGGGCATCCCCAACTTTTGAGCTAAAGCCTTTGTCTCCTTGGCCACCTGCTCTTTATGGCCCGAAATGAAGGGTATGTCATCTGAAAAAGACATGGCGGAAGGGTATGTGATGTATGTTCCATTGAATCTCAATGGTGGTGAACGTGATCGCTGTTCAGGGCATGCAGACACAGCCCCATGTTCAGAAACTGCCAGAACATTCATTAAAGTGGATAACATGGCCTGCAATGAAATCCTCAAAGGATGTGAGAGATAAAGCAAATGTACTCCTAAACACAGCTGCGGGCTGCCCAAATCCTAGCGGCGCTTGATGAGCAATCTCAGAGAGAAGCAAGTAGAGACAGCCTCCTCTGCCAGGAGGGAAAACCTCTCCAGGCTGTGTGGCCCTGGCCCGGCCTCTGCACCTGTCACTCACCTGATGTCTCCCCCACATCCTGGGAGCGTTTGTTTGTCCGAGCACTCCCTTGGGCTTTCCACAGCAAGGTGAGGAGGAGGAGTGGTTCTTTCCAAGACAGTCATCTCTATAGGTGAGATACCGTAAGTCCAGTGGAGGTGAATAATAAAACTTATTCATTTTTGAAGAATGAAAAGGGGAGGTGTTGGGAAATCAACAGACTAATTAACCTGGCACTTCATGTTAGGTTCAGTTTGCTTTCCATTATCTAATGCAACTCCCACACTCCCAGGCAGCTTTAGAAAACGTTTCTAGTTGAAGTACAATTAGTGTCTTTTTTTTTTAAGATTTTATTTATTTATTTGACAGAGAGATCAGATCACAAGTAGGCAGAGAGGCAGGCAGAGAGAGAGGAGGAAGCAGGCTCCCCGCTGAGCAGGGAGCCCGATGCGGGCCTCGATCCCAGGACCCTGAGATCATGACCTGAGCCGAAAGCAGAGGCTTTAACCCACTGAGCCACCCAGGCGCCCTACAACTTGTGTCTTTTGAAGGATTGGGAGCTGAAGGACATCCCTCTTCTCATCTCATGGATGGAACATAAATGTATTCTGTCACTTTCTTTTTTTTCTTTTCTTTTTCTTTTTTTTTATTTTTGTCTCATGTACCAAGCCTCAGAACAAAATATAAATAACCCTTCTCTTGCATTTGAGGTGAACTTTCGGAAGGAAAACCCTCCCTCCTTTCTCCATCTCCTTCTCCCTCTCCCCCTTCCCTTCTCTTCCCTTTCCCTTCCTTCCTTCCTTCCTTCCTTCCTTCCTTCCTTCCTTCCTTCCTTCCCGCTCCCTCCCTCCTTTCCTTTCTTCCTTCCTTCCTTCATTCTTTGCCTGAAGTGCATAAATTGTTTCTGTCCTTACTTTCTCTTTCCATTTGTCTTAAGGGAAGCAATGGGGTTTACACTGTATCCTTAACAATGTGGAACTACTATGAGGGAACAATTAACTGCTTTAACAGTATCTATTCTGCCAAAGAGAAAAGGCAGGATGGGATGCACTTATGTTGAAAAGGTCTCTATCACTTACAATTTACTGAAACTCACCCATTCCATCTATTGACCTGCTACCTTTGTGCCTGGCACTGGGCTAGGCATTGGGAAAGCAAAGATGACTGCATCATAGCACCACCCCCTGACCTGCAGGATCTCACAGTTAAGTTGAGGAGTAATTTTAATAAGCATGGTATGTGCTACAATGAAGGTCAACACAGAGTGCACAGGAGAATCTAATTCAAGGTTGTCAAGGTTGGTTTCACAGAGAAGATGCATACATTTCTGAGGGAACAACATGTGTGAGGGCGTCGAGTTGTAAGACAACAGGGAGTATTTGGAGAACCGGAAAGACCTCAGTGTGACGGGAGCAAAGGTGAGAGGGAGACCCTCTCCCCATCCTGGAGGTTAGAGACACCACTTGATGAATTGAAGGATTTTAAGAAGGGGGTGATATGGTCAAATTCATACTCAATGAAGTATTCCTTGAACCAATGTCCACTGAACCACCCCACACACGTGTCATCATCTCACTTAGCTAAAAGCTGGAAGTCTGATCAGAAATACCTCCCCACAGGTCTGGTGATGGAAACACAAAGGTAACTCAGGGCTTATAGGCCTGGGATGAACAAAGATCAAGGACATTTCATAGTTCTTGTTGCTCTGCTTTTTCTCTTAGGGCAAACACATTAAAAAGACCCTCATGTGCTGCTCACTGTTACCAACATTTTCTTGTTTCATCTTCTATCTTTCATCCTAAATGCTCATGAAAGACATGTTGCTTCTGGTCCAAACGTGGGCCAATGACAAAGCTTTTCATGTTTGTTGACCCAATAATCATCCATTACACTCTAAAGACTTAGAGGGGATCAGTTTAAAAACAGCTATTAGTGCGTTTGGACGGCAGCCCCTCACCCCATGTGTCTGGGCTTGCTGCTGCCATAGGGAAGCTCCCACTTCTACCCAGGAGGTGTCGTGTTTCTTGGGCTGTTCCAGCACTAACGCATAAGAGCTGCTCGTGTCAACTATGGTTTATTGCAAACTCAGTCATGAGGTTTAGCAAGCATGGCTGTAGGAGATAAACCCAAAGGCTTGTGGTGGGATTGGACCAGTGTTTCATTTTGAGGAATGGGGCAGGGGTCATGATGGGAAAGAGAAGATCCCCCTCTGTATGCTTATCTCAAGAAATTAGCTGTAAACATCCTAATCTTCTTTAACCAAGGATTCATTATGGAGATGCCATTTTATATTTAAACATCTTTTTAGCTCTTTATCTCTGCCGCCTTTGGCATTGGGGTGAATAGCTCTTAAATCACCACCATCCCCACGACCGTCATTACTATACTATATTAAGTAATTGACATATAACGAATGTCTGTGTGTCCCCCCTCCATTCATATGATGAAGGCTAACCCTCAATGCGATGGTATAGGAGGTGGACCTTTAGAAGGTGATTGTCTCACGTGGATGGAGCCCCCATGAATGGAATTAGTGCCCCTATAAAAGATCCCAGAGCAGTCCCTTGTCCTTCACAGCATGTAAGGGCACAGTGCAAAGATATCTATGAACCACGGAGAGGACTCTCAGCAGACACCAAATCTGCCTTGATCTTGGACTTCCCAGCCTCCAGGACTGTAAGAAATACAGAATTTTTGTTAAAGTAACCCCAATGGACTAAGAAATTAATACTGAGAAGTGGGGTGCTGCTGGAACAAATACCTGAACATGTGAAAGCGTTGGAAGCAAGTGATAGGCAAGGGGAGAAGAGCTTTGGGGTGCATGCTAGCAAAAGCAAACATTGCCGTGAATGGGCCATTAAGGGTGACTCTGGCAGGGCTCAGAAATAAAAGGGAATTGCATAGAAAGCCTCAATCGTCTTAGAGGATACATCAGTAACCCTGGGCAGAGGATCAGCAGAAACATGGTCAGTAAAGGCTATTTTGATGAAGTCTTAGATGGAAATGAGGAATATGTTATCGGAAACCGGAAGAAAGGCTGTCCTTGTTATATACTGGTGACAGACTTGGCTGAATTGTGTTCACCTTCTAGTGTTATGGAAGGTCACACGAGGGAGTGATGAAATTCAATATCAGCGGAAGCTATTTTTTTTTAAGGTTTTGATTATTTATTTGACAGAGAGAGAGCACAAGCAGGGGGAGCAGCAGAGGGAGAGGGAGAAGCAGGCTCCCCGCTGAACAGGGGACCTGATGTGGAGCTCTATTCCAGGACCCCAAGATCATGACCTGAGCCAAAGGCAGATATTTAACCAACTGAGCCACTCAGGTGGCCCAACGGAAGCTATTTCTAAGCAAAATGTGGAAGACACAGTTTGGCTCCTCCCAACTGCTTATAGTAAAATTCAAGAAGAGAAAAAAAAAGCAAACATAAAGATGAGATTGTTAAGCAAAAAGAAAATGGGACTTAAAGATTTAGGAAACTGGGGTGCTTGGATGGCTCAGCGGGTTAAGCCTCTGCCTTTGGCTCAGGTCATGATCTCAGGATCCTGGGATCGAGCCCCACATCAGGCTCTCTGCTCAGCAGAGAGCCTGCTTCCCCCTCTCTCTCTGCCTGCCTCTCTGCCTACTTGTGATCTCTCTGCCAAATAAATAAATAAAATCTTTAAAAAAAAAAGATTTAGGAAACTCTCAGTCTATTTATGTTGCAAAAAAAAAAAATGAGAACACTGGAAGAGTGGCTGAGCAATGATTTGAGGAGATTAGTATGTACGGATCAGCCATCTCAACAGAAGTCATGTGCTTTTCTCTAAGACATTGAAAGGATGACCCTGAAGGCAAGTCAGAGGGTCATCAGAGATCCCACTCCAACCACTGGCCAGGGGGGCAGAGTGATTTCAGAGGGGGGACCACCCTTCTGGTCCAGGTGAGGCAGGAAGCCCCCCCTCAGTACTTTAGTGCTGGGAAGATCTTCCTGCTTGAGCTGCATCCAGTGGGACGTGGCATGGATAGGGTCACCTGGAAGAGGACTTCGGGGGAGCAGGAATTGGCAGGGAACTCTGGCAGGGGCAGACATGGAGTCCTAGCCAAGGGTCTGCTGTCCCACTGAGCCATGGGGTGACACTGCCACCCCAGTGGGCTGAAAGGCAGAGCACTGAGCCGAAGAGTATTATCTTTGAGGCTTAAGGTTCAGTGTGGTTCACCCTATTCGATTTTGAGCTTGCCTGGGACCTGACACTACCTCTTCTTTCTTTTTTCTCCTTAGGAACAGGAATGTCTGTTCTGTGCCTGCCCTACCACTGTATTTTGTAGGCACACAACTTGTCTGATTTCACAGATACACAGCTGGAGAGGAATTTGGCTCAGGATGAAGTATACTCTGAGTCTCACCCATATCTGATTTAGATGATCGTTAGATAATACTTTGGGCTTTAGGCTTCTGAATTGCTGCTGGAATAAGTCAAGAAGAGGCTATTGTCACAAAATGAAGGCATTTTGTATGCAAGAGGATATGAATTTCAGGGGGACGGGGCAGAATGCTGAAGACTGAATGTTTGCATCCCCTCCCCCACGCCCACACCCCAAATCATATATTGAAACCTAAGCCCCAGTGTAACGGTATCTGGAGGTGGAGACTTTGGAATGTTGTTAGGTCGTGGATGAAGCCCTCATGAATGAGATTAGTGTCCTTATAAAGGAGAGCCCTTCATTCATGTAAGGACATAGCAAGAAGGTTATGAATCAAAAAGAGGTTCTCACCAGATGCCAAATCTGCCATTCCAGTCAGTACCTGAATCTTGGACTTCCCAACCTCCAGAAGTATAAGAAATAATTTTTCAGTTGTTTGAAAACACCCAGTCTATGGTACTTTCATTACTTTTTAAAAAGATTTTAATTATCTATTTGAGAGACAGAGAGAACATGAACAGGGGGAGGGGGAAAGGGAGAAGCAGACTCCCCGCTGAGCAGGGAGTTTGACAGGGAGCTGCATCCAGGATCCTGGGATCATGACCTGAGCTGAATGAAGGCAGATGCTTAACTGACGGAGCCACCCAGGCGTCCCAGGTATTTTTGTTATAATAACCTGAATGAATGTCCTAATTACTTTAGGACAGTAAATTCACTGTCCTAAATTTACCTACCTTGCCTCTCCACAACCCTCTCACCTCTGCTATGTTCAGACCAACCAGAGATTTGAGAACAAGTCAATGTTCACAACATCTATTCTCTGGGTCATGCATCTCATCTCTTTCAACTTCTGTCTTTCTGAGCAGGAGAATTCTTGAGTTTTTTTAAGCTCTCCTTATACCAAAATTCTCACATCTCTGATATGATTTTGGTGAACTTACTCTTTCACTTTGATCTCCATTGTTCGCCATGGGAATCACCAAAGTTGATGCCACCAGGGAGCTCCAGTTCGAGCCCTATCAAATATTTAAGAAAAGAAGGTTCTATTTGGTCCAGTTATTATTTTTCCCTGATCTCTAGAAATGTGGATAGATGTACTGAGTGAGTTTGGTGACTTCTCTAGAAATGTTTACAGTGAGTATGCAATATCCTTTCTACACAAATCTGTACAAAATGCTAGCTATTCAATGGGTTATATAAAAATAGGCCTTAAAACTCATCTCCCCAAAAGAGTGCCAAATTAACAAGGAGGCACTTACTTGCTTGGGGCACCAGCAGAAATCAGAACAAGTGGCTTTCATGGGTTGATCCGGAATTTTATAATCAGATCAAACGGGGGGAAAAAGCCATTTTGTGTTCTGTGCTTTAGTACTGCTTTTATTTGCACTTCCATATGGGAGGGGGCACCATGATATTTCAGTGCTGGGAGACTTGGCCGAAGCACTAAAGACACGTGGAGGAGCATGAAACAGGCTCGTCTTTGTCATATACTTTGTCTTTTCTGCCGCCCTTTGGCTCTGGTTTCCACACGTGTTTGAATGGGAACAGTGAGAATTTAGCTTCTGTTTGCAACAGAATTTAGGTGATTAAAGTAAGCAAAGCTTAGGTGTAAGCCTGATGATTCACAGACCTGTACCCCTGGGGCAAATAATAATAAAAAAGAAAGAAAGAAGGAAAGAAAGAAAGAAGAAAGAAAGAAAGAAAGAAAGAAAGAAAGAAAGAAAGAAAGAAAGAAAGAAAGAAAGAAAGAAAGAAAGAAGAAAAAAAAAGGAAGCAAAGCTTGCTGTTGCTACCTTTAGCCCATGATGTCATGTCCTCCAGGTTACTCTAATTTACCCGCCCCCCCCCGCCGAGTCTGCTATTCAGCCTTATGGTGTCCTTCCTTCAGGTCAAAGCCCTCAGCACTCTAGGTTCCTATAAGAATTTCTTCCAGACGCATTAGTCATATTAAATCAGCATCAGGTCTTTTTATAAGTGAAAGGTCATCTCCCTTCCGGGGTAATGTCATATCAGTATGGGTCAAAGTCTTAGCTAAAGAAGGAGTGTCTAACTGTGGAATTTTAATTATAAATGAGCAAAGTAGATAGCTGGCTAGGGCAGGCTATCTCAGTGCTTCTAAGCTTCCATTTATGGACCTGCACTGTCTAGGATAGTAATCATTAACTGTACGGGATGATTACAATTTAATTAACTAAAATTAAATAAAATTTAAAATTCAATTCCTCAAATAATAAAAAAAATAAAATAAAAAATAAATTAAGATAAAATTCAATTCCTTAGTTCCAGTGGCCACATTTCAAATGCTAAATAACCACAGGTGTCTCATGGCTACAGTATTGGGCAGTGAAGATATTAAACATTTCCATTATCCCAAAAGTTCCACTGGATAGTACAAGTTTAGATAATTACTTTCTTGGCCTACGCGGAGGTGGTCTGTTTCTGCCCTAATGCAGGATTTCTCAACCTTGACACAACTGACATTGTAGACTGGATCCGTGTTTATCGTGGGGGGCCATCCCTTGCATTGTAGGGTACTTAGATGGCCTCTATCCCCCACATGCTAATAACACCCCTCTTCCACTTGTGGCCATCAAAAATGTCTCAAGACATTGCCATATGTCCCCTAGAGGACAAAACTGCTCCCAGTTGAGAATTACTGCGCTAAAGCTGACTGATGTTTTGGGGTGGGGGAGACATCTGTAAGCACTCTTGTGAGCAAGATAGTTTCGGGGAGCTGTGAGCTCTTAGAGGGCGGGGACTCTGCAGGGGGCAGGCCATGCACATATCAAGTGCTCTTGAAACATTATAGATGAGAAGAATGTCAGAGTGACATTTATAGCCAAGAAAGATATTCTTTCCCTGGTCTTGGGAATTCCCTTGATGCTAAATTGTCATGTGTGTCAAAGCCCTAAAGAACTGCAGGGAGGGCTATAAATCCAAAGGAAGGCACAGAAAAGGCCCAAGGGATAGATTGTGGGTGAATTAACTTATTCCAGCAAAGGTGAATGGGGTCGCCCCCGGCTTCACTCTGAGATTTTCAGCCTGGTGTGCTAAGCCCCTTGTTCCCAAAGTGGCCATTCATGCACTAAATGGCCATTACTGCCTCATCAGCAGCTTGTCAGCCATAAATTCTAATCCCAGGCTGGGTCTCTCTTCCCAGGACCGAAGTCATAAAGACGTTTGCCCTCGCACGGGTCTCTGACATGTGCGAGGCCACATGTATATATTTATCTTAGGGTCCTCTTGAGACCGTGGCACTTCTCTCTGACCCAGGCAAGGCTTTCTGTGGTGTGCATTGCTCCTGACCATGACGTCATGCTTGTACTCCACCATGGAATTCTGAAGCAAGATGCTAGATGTGGAATCCAAGGACTGGTGGAATTAAAAGTCTTAAACAAGCAAATGTTTTTCATTATTTAAGATACTACAAAAGCCAAATTCTGAAAAATTTAGGGCCACAGCCTCCTTTGGGTGTTGTCAATGACCTCTTTCCTTTTAAGAGGCATCTCCTGGAGAGGGAGCCCTTGGCCTGCTCCCCCTGGGGCCACTAACTCATGGTAAGGCTGAATCGACCATTCCATGGAAAGACTGGTGAGAAGTTTATTTGCTACACACTTCTCACTGAAATGAATGGAACCCAACCCAGGAGAAGTCCAGGTTTACCATAGAAGGAAAAGCAGAGGCAAAGGACCACTATGTCACCTGCATACTTGCAGTTTAGATTTAGCTCAAACTGTTTTTCTGTCTTGAGGACAATGTCGATCATCTCACAAATAAATGAAGACAATTAGTCAACAATTGTGTCGACATTGAGATAAAAACCACCCCATAAAATACTTCGTATATTTTATCTTGGGGTGAGGATGAGTTGCATCATGTCTTCTGGGGTGACTTCTGCTCTTGGCTCTTATCCAGGGGCTATCAAATTAACCTGTTCCATATGGAAACTCTGCCCAATGGTCTGGCACCACAGAAAGTTGTCTGGTGTGACTGGAGCCCTCTTACAGGATCGAATAATTCTTTATATATAAGAATTCAAAGCCCATTCTTTTGGTCAGTGTTTCTCAATGGGGATGCTTTTAACACTTTGGGTGGGATGATACTTCCTCAAGAGAGTGATCCCACAGCTCATAGCAAGACATTCAACATTCCCAGGTTCTGGGCACAAAATGCTAGTGCTATCTGCTTTCCGTCACTGTCACAACCAACCACCTCCTAACATACTCATTTTCCAGCACCAGCTGGTGGGTGGCTCTGCCAACACCGAGAACATTGTAAGAACTTGAGGCCCAGAGATACTAAGTGATTTGCTGCAGGTTAGACAGCTAGTTAGGGGCCCAGAAGTGTGGTGGCCATACCATACCAGGACAGTCACCATCTGTGCCTGTCATCCCAGCAGGCTTATCCATAGTAATCTCTCTCACTCTCAAAAAAGTCCCAGTTCAGAAAATAAATGAGATGGTCAACCTACCTAAAACTCAAGTCTCCTGCCCATCAATTCATTCCTTTTCCCCTACACAACCCTTCCTCTTTCCCTCTTTTTTTGCGGTTCTCATAAACCTTCCCTCCTATCTGATTACATTTCTTATGTACTTGCAACCTAATCATCCTCAAGTCCAGACTGCCTGAACTTGGGGACCCTTGATTCCTGAATGGACAAGGAAGCAAGACACCCCAGGAATAGGATCAACTGGGCCCCAGGCAAGCCAAAAGTCTTGACCAAACTGTAGACAGCTACCCATGTGCTCTCACACCCTCAGCGACAAAGGCTGGAAGGGGTTGGGGAGGGAGGGACGCTGGTGTATTTTTGTGATTTTTTTTTTTTAATGAATCCATACTGGATTGAAAAGAAATGCACTGTAAAACACCACCCATTAGGCTACACACATCCAATCGTTTCTCGGCCTTTTGGCTAAGATCAAGTGTAGGCTATGCACATCCAGCATGTTCAAATAACTCAAATATGGTGCTCCTATTCTTCAGCAATGCTGTGAGATACCCTTGTGAATAACAAAAGTTAAGTAGAATTGAGAAAGTGTTCCTCATAACAATAAATCCCTTCTCCTTGTCTGCCCCAGAGGGCCAAAAATGCCAGGGTCTTTCACTGGTATATCAGTACCACTGTCAAGAATTTCTTATGTGCTGGAAACACATGATGCAATCTGGGTGAAGTCCTGCAGCAAGCTGTAATCAGGAGCTGAGAGCAGCCCGGGTCTGCAGCTGTGCTTCGTTTCTATACTGCTTTTCACTTACACGGGAGCTAAATACCTGTACGACAAGACCGTCTCATAACAAAGCCTGGGCGACTTGGGAGAAGCTAGTTAAAATGAAATGGTTCCGAACTGAGTTGGGAGGTAAAATGGCTTCCTTTCATTTAAGGAACTTGGCCGCACTGTTTAATTAAGAGGCTGTTGTACAGACAAGTCTTTCTAACGAGTACTCTTCCTGACAGCCTTAGAAATACCTATTGACCAACCTCATTCACCCCGTGGTGAACAGCGTGGGCTCTGGTGCTAGCAAACATGGGTCTGACTCCACTCTATTCCTAGGGAGGCTGTGTGAGCTCAGGCAAGTGACTTAACCTCCCTGGGCCTCAGTTTCCCCAATTATAAAAAGAGGATACCAGTACCCACTAATTGTGTTGGTGTGAAGGGGGCAGACAATAAGGCATGTCAAGTACTTAGCAAAGCGCGGAGCTCATACCAACCGTTATGGTTAACTAATCAAACATTTTTTAAATCGATCATGTGCCAAGTGTTGCACCAGGTGGTGGGACTTCAGAAATTAATAAAATAAAAATTTTGACCCAAGGTCTTTATAATCTAAAGGTGCCGGGTGGTAAATATACGGACATATACTTACATTGGGACTTCACATGGCATGGGGAAAAAGGCTATTTGCATTTGTGTTGAATTCTAAAGCATGGGTAAAAATTCTCCAGGTAGACAAGGTGAAAAGGCATTCCAATATTGCTCAAGTAACCATGCACCTAGATGAGTAGAAAAAGATGATGAATTTTTTAAGAAGTATAATTAACATAAAGTGTTATATTAGTTTCAGGTGTACAGTATAGTGATTCAACAGTTGTATACATTTCTCAGTGCTCATGACAAGTACACTCTTAATCCCCTTTATCTATTTCACCCACCCCCACACACCTCCCCTCTGGCAAAGGTCAGTTTGTTCTCTATATTTAAGAGTTTGTTTTCTTATCTCTTTTTTGTTTCTTTGTTTTGTTTCTTAAACTCCACATATGAGTAAAATCATAGTGTATTTGTCTTTCTCTGACTGGCTTTCTCACTTAGCTTTATACTCTCTGGTTCCAATCATGTTGTTGCGAATGGCAAGATTTCATTTTTTTATGGCTGAATAATATTCTTTTGTATATATACCACCTCTTCTTTATCCATTCATCTATCAGTGAATTAGTGTTTTCACTTCTTTGGGTAAATATTGAATAGCAGAATTGCAGGATCATCTGACAATTCTATTTTTAATTTTTTGAGGAATTTCCATGCTGTTGTCCATAGTGGCTCCACCAGTTTGCATCCCCATCAACCTTGGGCGAGGGTTCCTTTTTATCCACATCCTCACCAACACCTGTTGTTTCTTGTGTTGTTGATTTTAGCTAGTCTGGCAGGTGTGAAGTGATGTCTCATTGTGGTTTTGATTTGCATTTGAGCAACGTTGAGCATCTTTTCACATGTCCATTGGCCATCTGTATGCCTTCTTTGGTGAAATGTCTATTCGAGTCCTCTGCCTAGTTTTAATCAGATTACTAGTTCTTGGGGGTATGGAGTTGTAGAAGTTCTTTATATATTTTAGATAATAACCCCTTATAAGATATATCATTTGCAAATATCTTCTCCCATTCTGCAGGTTACCTTTTTGTTTTGTGGATGGTTTCTTTCACTGTGCAAAAGCTTTTTATTTTGATGTAGTCCCAATAGTTTATTTCTGCTTTTGTTTCCCTTGCCAGTGGAGACAGATCTAGAAAAACTTTTCTGTGGCTGATGACAAAGAAATTACTGCCTATGCTTTCTTCTAGAGATTTTATGATTTCTAGTCTCACTTTTAGGTCTTTAACCCATTTCGAGTTTATTTTTGTGGATGGCATAAGAAAGTAGTCCAGTTTCATTCTTTTGCATATTTCTGTCCACTTTTCCACACACCTTTTGTTGAACAGACTTTTTCCCATTGTATAAACTTGTTTTGTTTCCAGCCTAATTTTCACAGAATAGATTATGATTAATTTAAAAGGGTAAAATGAAGCCCATTGTTTGAAAATTTTATCCTCCTTTCTTCCAAAGCAAGAAGAGCTAGGAACATTGTGAAATCAGGAGGCTCAGTCAGTCAAAAGAGCACATTTCCCTGAGATCTGAGCTATCCAGTCTTTTCTCATCCTGGTCTCAGTACAGATCTGCCCAGAACACTGCTTGGTGGTTGGAGTGGGCTGTAATGGACCAGTTCTCCAAAGTGCTTTCCAAATTCCCTCTGGCTAGCACGGAAAGATTTTTGTATCAGAAGTTTCAGTATAAACATCAGAAACCAGCATATATAGAAGACTCCTTTGGGCATGTCCGTAATTGGGTTTCCTACCCCACAATCTGATCACGGGCTACCACTGACACCTCACAAAACCCATGGCCTTGGCAGAGATACTCACAGAACCAGGAAGGACAGGTGAGCTTGTCCACAGCATATTCAAATGTCTCAGCTGGGGCACCTGGGTGGCTCAATCAGTTGATGTTCTGACTTTGGCTGGGGTCCTGGTCTCAAGGTGCTGGGATGGAGCCCCGCATCAGGCTCTGTGCAAAGAAGGGAGTCTGCTTGTCCCCTTTTCCCTCTGACCCCTCCCCTTGCTTACGCTCTCTCTCTTTCCCTCAAAAAAATCTTTAAAAAAATGTCTCAGCTGGTGTGGTCCCAGGTATTAGGAGACATAGAGAAGCTGCCTTAGGTTGAATAAAACTGATTGTTTCAAGTTGTGGACTCTGAGGAACAAACTGAGGGTTTTAGAGGGGAGGGGGGGAGGGGGATGGGTGAGCCTGGTCATGGATATTAAGGAGGGCACTTATCTCGTGGAGCACTGGGTGTTGTACATAAACAATGAATCTAGGAACACTGCATCAAAAACTAATGTATTTATTTTATGGTGACATAACACAATTCATAAATAAATAAATAAATAAATAAATAAATAAAATCTTAAAGCAAACAAATCAAAACAAAACATCCCACCTGATTGTTTCAGAAATCTCCCCAGAGAAAGTGATAAGGCAGTAAGACCATGAGGGTGAAGATCAGGCAAAGGTGGGTAGCTTGGTAACCCACAGGGGAGCCTGGAGTCAGTGTAGGCCCCTTTCCAAAGCTGTCCTGGAGGGGTAACACAGGAGCTGCAGTATTTATACCTCTGAATCTGCCAGCCATTGGTTCAGCGCTGCTCGCAGGCAACATCCCTTCCCAGGCACTGCCTGCTCTCTGTGCACACAGGCTAATGGAGTCCTCCAGCCTGAGCTTGGTCCACCGACAAAGAGTCACTGATTCTGCCCTTAGGCAATAGGAACACACAGGCAGAGATCAGTGCAAAATGAAAACGTAGGCACCCTTTTTCTTAAAAAGCAAGAGAAAGGTGCCATTAGAGGTACTAAAATAAAAGCTTTTTTCCTTTCATTCACTGTCTCTCTCTTCACTTGTCATGGCTTGTGGGGTTTTTTGTTGTTGTTGTGTTTTTTTTTCCAATTTGCTATTTCATGCCACTCTAAGTAAAAGAAAATTTAAATTTTAAGTTATTAGCATGAATCTTACCTTTCATCTCTACATTGTGCGGTGCTGGTTTTAAATGCAAATACGACAGCATTTAACTCATATGCTAATCACCAAAATTACACAATTTGCATATTTTGTTCTTACCATAATAGTGGAAAAGCTGCACAACACTAACTCAGCGGCTTTTATGTCATTTCTTGATCATGCACATTGTACCGGCAGTCTCTACCTTTGGCTTAGACATGAGTAAGGAAGGATGGAAAGACAAGGGGCTAGTGCTTGGCTAGTGCACAGAGCAACATGAGTAAGAGAGGACAAAGCATTTCTCAGTCATTGGTGTTTGTTAGCATGCCATCCCTTTCTTTCTGTGTTTGAAGCAAGTTTTGGTTCATAAGGAAAGCATGGCCTCTGGGGGCCGTCGGGGTCCCTCCTGTGCCCCAGCTCATCCAGTGGTAGACAAAACACAGTTACCTCATGTTTGCTTTGAATCTCCCCAAACTGCCACACATCGTGGGCCCACTGAATCCTGTGCTCATGGCGAATGCTCTACAAGAATGGAATAGTGAGAAAAGGGAGACACGCATATTGTATGGGTCTTTTCTCTTCTTGTGCATGCTCTGCTGTCCCATCAGAATTCATTCACAAAATACAAGTTCAAAGAAGAAACTATTAAGAATTTTAAGGAATGCCTGGGTGGCTCAGTTGGTTAAGCGTCTGCCTTCCGCTCAGGTCATGATCCCAGGGTCTTGGGATCGAGTCCCGCATCAGGCTCCCCGCTCAGCAGGAGCCTATTTCTCTCTCTCCTGCCTGCCACTCTGCCTGTTTGTGCTCTCTCTGTCTCTCTTAAATAAATAAAATCTTAAAAAAAAAAAAGGAATTTTAACATGGTAACAGCAGAGCCTTCAAACCCAGCCTGGGGTCCTTCTGAGCATGGTCATTCATACCACAACAATGACCCTGAAAGCAGGAAGGCAGCATGCATAAAACTGCTAAAGAGATCCCAGGGGACATGGGTGGAGCAGGGAGAAAAAAAAAACTAGGAAGCCAGGCTGGAGCAGAGGGGCGCCTGTGCAGGAGTTCAGGACAACCAAAGAGATTGGTTTCCAGAGGTTATAGCCCCAGAGCACAAGCCAAGTTAGGAAAGAAGAGGTACAAAGATACAGGGAGTCAAGTAGGGAGAATAAAGCCAGAGAGCTGGTTAATCAAGACACTAAACTGGAAGCACCAGGAGAAGTCCATGGTATAAACCCAAGGATCACATAGGGAAGCAAGATACAGGCAAAGGATGAGCATAAACCAATGGCCATTTGGATCCGATCACAGCCCTGAAAGCTGAGTGCCCCCATGGCATTGCTCTAAGCCTGGGAGGTACTTCTTATGGACCTGCACTGGGCTCCTTACAGGGGCAAACCCTGTAGTGAATGGACTTGAACTCCAGCTTTTTGGCTGCTAATCTAAGACCATTTCACTTCTACCAATGCGTCTAACTTTAGTGCACACAGGAATCACCTGGAATGGGGGCGGGGGGCGTTGTGAATAATGCAGGTTCCCAGGTCTCCCCCATACAGACTCAGTAGAAAGTTCTAGAAACGGTCCCAAGAATCAGGATTTTAAATAGGGTTCCCAGTGATTCTAATGCAGGTGGTCTAAATCCTTGGCTTTCCCTGGAATCTTGGCCTACCCTGGCTAGATCATGAAAAACCGGGATCAGCCCCAAAGCTGGGTGTCTGCATACTTTAGCTTTCAAATAGTCTGGGACAACAAAGGGTGCAAGATGTCTCAGTATGATGTGTTTCCAGGAAAAAATGTTAGCAGACCTTAAGAGGAATAATATTTGAAGGGCTCAGTTCCCATTAGAATTCAGCAAATGCTCCAGTAGATCTCCTGAGGTTCAGATCTAGTGTAAGGGGCTAGGTGTGGGGGGTTGGGATGGTGGACACAGGTTAGAGTTTCAAACTTGAATTTCTCCCAGCTCCCTGGAGAGACCCAAAGAAAACCTGCAGAGAAACATAAAACACTGCTCATTGTGCCAGCCATTTGTTTGCAAGCAATTGTATGTCTGCCCTACAAACCTCAACTGGGTTCATGATACTTTGAAACCAGTCTCTGTGATGCAACCTACCCAGCCATGCCCCCAGAGCAGACATGGAGAAGTCAGTGTCTCTGAATCACGACTTCAGTGGTCGCCCTTCTCTGCTCAAACCATTGCTGCTGATATCTTCGGCTTTTCTTTAGTGAGCTGCTTCAGGAAGAGCCAGAGTCAGTTCCTCCATGGTGGCCCTGATTCTGGCATGCTGTTGTCTTTAATTGTTCTCCCATGAGCCCGGCTCTTCCAGAAAGCCCAAACCCTATTTGCAGGGTGCCTCCAATCTATGGATGACTCAGAAGACAGACAGTCAACTCACCAAGAGCTCATATCCGGGAGGAGCAAGGTTCAGAGAAGACAGGCCTACCATTGCTGGAGTGTACACGCCCTTTGTCCTTGGGATGCGGGGTGCTGCGAAACGGTGTTTTCTGTCACTGTGTCATCGGTCATTGTGTGTGTCGTGATCACAGAGCTGGCTGCACATGGAGACCACGTGTAACCTGAGGGCCAACACTGCAATGGTCTTTCCATGCGCAAGCCTTTCCTCTTTGACAGGGAAGGGACCTGAGCAGTATTCCATGAGCATGATCTGTGCCCCAAATCCATGAAGGGCTGATTAAAAGCTGACTTACCTTTGAAGATAGGCTCGCTCTCTTTCTCTGTCAGGGGTCGTAGCACCTAAGCCTGCCACCTCATCACTGGAAAGATGGTCTCTGCTTGGGGGAGGACAAGCTTCATCAGAACCGCGCTGCTACACGGGTGAAACAGTGTCAAGAGGGTCCTCTCCACGTTGTCCTCACTTCATGCTCATCGAGTGACCGCCACCTTCCAGGCTTACCCTGACACCTGGAAGGAACTGCCCAGAACCACACTCTGGTTCTTAGAAGATTTCTTCACTCAGTTTAATACACGGTCACTCTGTAGTTCTAAGTCATGAGAGTGGGCAGGCCAGATGGGAAAATTTGGAAGATCAGCAAAAATCCGTATTTTCTCTTAGAAGCATGAAGCTAAAGTCCTTCTGATGACAAAACAATACACTAAGGTCCCCTGTCCTTAGTGAAGGGGGCACTGATGTCTCACCTGTGGGACCCAGGACAGCAGTGTAGGATTGGGCGAGGTCCATCTGTTAGGACCAGGCATGGCGGAAAAATCCGAGGCAGACGCCACGTTTGGAACCGAGAGTCAGGGGCATCTGACTGGCTCTTGGAGGAGGTGTGTTTGCTTATCTTTTCCTTAAGATGAGGAGAATAATAGGACTTTCCCATCTGTTCTTTAAACCTTAGAGGCCAGAGCTTCGACTCCTGCAGGCCAGTTCCCAGGACCCAGCTTGAAGGATTTAACAAAATAAAAACACAGGACACCCAGTTAAGGTTGAATGTCAGGTAACGAACGAATAATTCTGAGCATAGTGTATAGTGTATATTTTTGGTATACAAATTATTTGTTGTTTATATGAAATTCAAATATAACTAGGTTATATTTATATTAACATTTATAGGTTAAAATATAACTATATTTTAACTGCCAACAGTACCTGGGACAGTCCCAAATAAATTCATACATTGTTTTCTCCAGGCCATATCGTGGGTAATGAGGCTGAGAAACCCGCTCCTTTACAAACATCTATTCTAAAGGAAAGAGCAGTTTAAGGTTTCTATACCTTAGAGTGCATTTTGAATCATTGTTTTCTCTTTCTCTCTCAGACACAGTAACATTTTAAGCCTGTTCTCCATGGCCGAACATGGAGGAATAGTAGACCTTATCCACAAGGAAGGAACTTCCAGTCTCGTTCCAGTAACGTGTCACAGAGTTTTGAGTTACTCTCACCCGTCAACGGAAAGCCTGTTCTTTAAGGTGGATGTAGCTGGAGGTGGTGGAGATTCTAGGTCTGCCGTGATGCCAGGATGTTGGGGAGTGAGGAGGAAGGAAACCACAAAGCCACGATGCTACGGCCACAGTCGGGCCCTGTCCCTAAGCGTCCGCGGGTTGGGTTTTGGTTTCTTGGTTTTTTTTTTTTTCCTCAAGAGAAAACAGTTCCCAATATTTTCTTTACTAAGTAAGAATAACCACCTAAGAGTCGGATGAAAGTAAAGGTTTGTCTCTGTTGATAGCCATTGACTGTCTTCCCTCTCTCCCTTCTCCTCTTTCTCCTCCTCCTCTTCTTACTCCTCCTCCTCCTCTATGTTTCTTCCGTATAGTTGACAATACATAGTAGAGCATTGCTTTAAAACATAATAATAAGTATGCACTTATGTTCTTCCTACTCCCATCTCCTATCTACACTGCCCGCTTCCCCACACCCCTGCTGCACATACATCCATATGCACGAGTAAACCCCTGGCATTAATTTTTTCCTTCTCTTTCCACAGTTTTTTTCAATGTATACATAATGGGCAAATTTGAAGAGATATCATCCCCCTCAAATGATAACTTGTGAAACCCACTGGTCGGCACCTTGTCTTTGTCACTTACCATCATATCTTAGAGCTCTTTCCCTACATGAACACCTTATTCATTTCCTTATGTCATAATACCCCAATTGTGTAGGTTCACGTAATTTACTTAACTAATTCTACATCAACACCAATTTAGGTTGTTTCAGATATTTTGCTCTTTCTCGCAATGCTTTACCAAGTACCCTTGTCCTAGGTCTTTCTGCGCCTGTGCAAGGATATCTGTATACATTTTTTGGTACAGGTACACCTGCAGCATAAATTCCTGCAAATGGCACCGTTGGGAATAGATATAGGCCCGTGCGATCCTGACAGATTCTGACAAATTGACCGTAGTAAGCATGGCGCTAACCACCCTCCACCAACAAAAGGGTGTGGCAGACACTGTCGCCACCAGCTGCTGAGGCTTTCCTGGGATGAGGAAGGGGTGAGAGATATGAGTGGTTCTTCATAAGAACACTGAGTTCACCACTTCACTGTCCAAGGCTGTTATCGAAATTCTTAAACTTGAGCTTTTTTAAAAAAAGTTTATTTATATGCAAGCAAGGGAGAGCGCGCATGCGCACATGAGTGGGGGAGGGGCAGAGGGAAGAGAGAAGCAGTGAGAAGAGTGACTCAGTGTGTGTGTGTGTGTGTGTGTGTGTGTGTGTGTGAGAGAGAGAGAGAGAGAGAGAGAGAGAGAGAGAGAGAGAGAGAGAGAAGGACTTTGAGTCTAAACTCCGGTCAGGTGCTCATCCCAGGTCCAGGCAGCCGTGAACTTAGAAAGCATGACTATGTTGTCCAAACCGAAATCTAGAACCTATTGCTCTCAGTGAGCGGAACAACCAGGGGCATCTTTCTGAGCTGGGGAGATGTTTCCGATGGCCTCTGCTATAACCACAGATAAAATAGCTTATTACTGTCACTTTAATATTAGAACAGAAAAGGTTATAAAAAATAGAGCAAAAACAAAATAAATTCTACATGCCCAATAAGTCTCTCATTTAAATCACCTCAGTGGTTTCTGAGGTAATCCTGTCACTGGGTCAGAACTAAACTGGGTATGAGGGGGGCAAATTCCTGCCTCTGACTCAGCTTCTATTCATCAGTTTTCTAAAAACTGGGTTATCGAAGAAGGTCTTTAGAGGAAAACAAACAAAAAACTTTTTTTGATATTTTTTTGAAGCAAAAGCTTCTCTTTTGTGAGTATCAAAAAAAAAATCACCAGATTTCAGGGCTGGCCTATCAGGCATACTTCAAAATGATGTGTAATGTCGCTAAAGAAACGTGAGCTGTTTCTTTTTTCAATCTAAAGATAAAATGGCCAGGGAGAAAGCAGCCAAGCCTCTGAGTAATCTTACTGAGGGTTCAATTTTCTAAGTATGACCTTATGCTAGCAACGGCTCCTAAGTAACAAGAAAACAAGCCAAGCTAGGAAGTTCGGCATTTATGAGACAAAACCTCCAAGACAGCAGAATCTGAAGGCTAATTCTAGTTACATAATGCTGATGAGTCATCGATGTCATCAGATATGACAGACAGTCAGACGGTCACCCGCCCTCTCCCTACGTTTTCAAAGCACGTAGGGTCTCGTGGACTTGTTCATTGTACACTTTTCTTTCACTCTATGTTCCTTCCTTCTTCCCAATTTTTTTTCTTTTCTTTTCTTTCATCCTGTGGTGTATTAGTCAGGATCAGAGTCTTCCATAGAAACAGAAGTAATAGCATGGAGATATACATATACATATGTGTGTGTGTGTGTGTGTGTGTGTATGTATATATATGTATATATGTGATTTATTATAAGGAAGTGGCTCATATATGGACATGGGCAAGTCTTAAGGTCTGCAATACTATACTGTATTTATTGAAAAAAATCCACACATAATGGGGGGACGCCTGGGTGGTTCAGTCGGTTAAGCAGCTAACTCCTGAATTTGGCTCAGGTCATGATCTCAGGGTCCTGGGATTGAGCCTCTTGGTGGGCTCTGTGCTCAGTGCAGAGTCTGCTTGAGATTTTTCTCTCTCTTTCTCCCTCTGACCTTTCTCCCATTCACAAACGCTTTCTCTCTCTCTCTCAAATAAATAAATACATCTTTAAAAAAATACTGCATGTAAGTGAAACTGTGCAGTTAAAACCTGTGTTGTTCAAGCATCAACTATATACATAACCACTTACAGATTTTCTCCCCATATGACTTTCCCTACATGAAACCAGAACCTAACACGTGACATTAAATTCATCATTTTCTCACCGACTTAATTCTTAATTTTTCTTTCTCAGGACGATCCTATAGTCCACCCAATCTCCTCCACTTCTATCCATGAGACATTTATTATAAACACTTCTTCTCCCTCACCTTCTAATTCCAATCAGATCTTGTACTTTATCCACTGACTTGTTAAATGGCCCCTTGTTCTTGTCCTCATTGTTTCTGTCATGGGCTTAATCCAGACCCTCTCATCTCTCCTCTGGATCCTGGCCCATCTTTGTAACAGTTTTCTCGGCACCTCCATGCCAACCATCATTCTTTCCAATTCATCCACTAGATTCTGTGTTATTTTTATGACAAAGAAATGTGATCGAGTTACTTCCCGTCAAAACCTTCCAAAGTCTTCGCCGTTGTCTTGAGGATAAAGTGGGATGAAAATATATCACTGGTCCAGTGGTGAGACAATGACTTAAGATGGGGGTAACTGAGATGTGGCTGGATGGGGGGCAAGAGGGAGCAGAAGAGCTAAGGAGCTCAGAAGGACAAGACCCGATCTCCAATGAGATGTCAGCAGTTAGAATAAATGAAGCGCTGAGAAACCCTCTCCATTTCTAACTTGGATGATTGAATAAATCACTGTCCCTTTCCCAGAGACTGGGGACAGGGACCTTTCATTCTTCATGGCAAGTTGCATGACCTGGGTGGGGAGCTACGTCTGGGGAAGCCCGCCTTCAGGAAACCTGAAGGTTTGGGTGGAGATGAATCAGAGCCTAGTAAAGAAGAAATAAAAATTAATACCAGATGGGGAACGAAGGCAGTTGAGAGTCCCTGTAAACAGTCAGCGTCCAAGAACTCCGCAGGAATGGAAGGTGCAGCAAACAATGTCCTCTCTTCTGCTAAGAGATTCCTGAAAATTTGCTGGCAGAGACCAGGAAAAGAATCAGGCCAGCAAGACATTACCTAAGCGCAGAAGGGTTTTAAGGACTTACTTTGACTTTGACTTCCACCCTCGCTTATTTCATGATTATTGCCATGCCCTTTTTCTTGGCCAGGGTTTTGGCTGTCGTTTGGAATATACTGATGTTTGTAGAAAATCCTAAAACAGGGATGACTTCGTTTCTATGCCCCCAGGGTGCACGTTTGGACGTGAACTTGGATCAACAGACAACCGTGTTCATCTCACTCTCTTTACTGAGTCTTACCCATTTCCAGCAAAGGGAAGCCTTGTTTTGCAGATCTCTCAAACATACCTGAGAATTTCCAACTCACTTAAAAACCAGTCCCTTCCAGGGATCATTCTGAAAAAACTGAGGTCGCTTGAAAAGTTATACCCCAACAACATTTAAACTACTTCAATTGAGCCAAACCACCCAATTTGAATGTTTAGCCAAATTCAAGTGTGTCCGATGCATTAGGGTATTAAATCTCCTAAAAATTCTTCTTTGGCATGGCCTGACGAGATCACTGGTATTTATTTACTGCTTTTACACGAATGGAAAAAATACATACCATAATGAAAAAGAAGTTTCATAGGTAACCTGGTTAGAATCCTGAATGGGGCCCAAGAGGAGGCAGAAGCACAGCAAAGAATTTGACTTTTTGTTCTGCAAGCAGGTGGCTGATGGACTGTTTTATGAAGGGTTTAATTAACTCTGTCTTTCTGTCTTAGTTACCTACCAAAATAAACTGTGAGAATCCCAGTGTGGTAGAAGTCCTCCATCGGTTTGCAAGCAACATCTTAGCAAGGCTCCACAGGCCAGGGAAATACGATTCCCGAGGAAGACAACTTAGTAAGTGTGCAGTTTCAAGAGGTTTCTATTCCAGGGGCTGTCGGTGGTCAGACAGCAGCCAGCCAGTACGCAGCACTGAGTGCAGTGGTCTCAGGCCTAGAATTGCCCATCGGAGGAACCGTAAGGGACATCCTGCTGGCGTTGGCCCCTGTTCTGCTCCTCCTTCTCCTGGTCTCCTCCTCTGGGGGAATATTGCTCCTGATGAGGGTCTTTCTGACACCTTTGGCCATAAATTTGATCCAGGTCAGGCTCCATTCCTTCAGGACACGCACCAGGTGGTGAAATGGTAACATCTCTGATGTTCACAACTGATAAATGCTTAGCTTCTGGGCCATTTAGGTAAATAACACTGCAATTTCAGCCTCCCCTCCAAGGCCTTATCTCCAAGGTACAGCGAAGTAGAAACATTGCTAAATGTGACAGGGTCAGAGACAGACTGAGAGAAGAGACAGAGAAAGAAAGACACTATTTGTGGTCAATAATGCCTTTCCTGCTGTCCCACCAACTGTATATGCAGGTGACAACCTATATGAGATGTGGAATTGAGGACATGATTTTGTCTGATCCTTCATCTTCCACAGGATGAAACTGGGACCGAGAAATGGCTGAGTTGCCCCAAGTCACACACCTGGGACTAGGACCCAAGTCTCCTGATTTCCAGGGCACTTCCTGTCATGAACATTGTCAATTGCATATGGCGGACTGTGAGACAGAAGAGGTTGGAAAACCTAGTTTATCCTACTCGTTACCTAGATTCTTTCCCATTAGGGGTCCTTAAAAATAAGTATCAGGTACTATCTAGAGAAATATCCAGAGAGAAATAAGAAAAATGTAGGCCTGGATGGCTCAGTCGGTTAAGCATCTGCCTTTGGCTCAGGTCATGATCCCAGAGTCCTGGGATCAAGCCCCACACCAAGCTCCCTGCTCAGCAGAGTCTGCTTCTCCCACTATCTCACCGTGCTACTCTGCCTGCTTATGCCCTCTCTCTGTGTCAAATAAATAAATAAAATCTAAAAAAAAAAAATGTAGGTTTAGTGGTCCACTAGTCTCTGGGTAGGAAATGAAATGATTTGCCAGGAAACCAGGAACCTAGACAGACTTTTCTGAGGAGGCCATAGAGCTGTGTTCCTCTACTGTGCTTATCCCTTCCCACAGATAACAGTCCCACTGGCAGAAATGGTGCCTTTCCACCCACGCCTCACTCAAGAACACTGTCCCCTCTTAATCTGTGTTTGTGGATTCCACCCCACCCACCCCTTCCCTTAGAAAGAAGTTCTATTTCTTTCCTATCACCAAGAATTCTCGCAGATCTTCAGGGTGTCCCATTCAGTAAGGACTCACTGAGCACCTACTGTGTACCAGACACCAAGCTAGGTCCTACAGAAACAAAGATGGAGCAACCACAGTGATTCTCCTCAAAAGCTCGTCACCAGAAGGTCCCATTCCTGTACAAGTACACACTTATACAAGGTCTCAGAGCCTCAGGTGGACAGTAGCGTATTTCTGGACCCCAAATTCCAACATATGATGCCCCAGGAAAAATTGCTTTTCTAATTTGTGAATGTCTTACATGAGCGTCTTTAAAAGGCTCAAAAATTAAATTACATTAGTCAGTTTTTTATCAAATCTCCTTCACAGGAAAAGAAAAATTTATTAAATCGGGCTTTTTTGAGAAAAACCTGTACAATATGTTCATCAAACCCATACACTTTTCACTTGCAAAATCTTATAATCATAGTCTATTGAAGTTAGAAAGGATCTGAGATATCACCTAAGCCAGGAGATTTAAATTTTGTATTTTATTTTTTAAACAGTGAATCACTTTTTTTATGCCAAGTATCACCAAGAGTTCCAAATTGTAAACCTTTTAAAACTGGAGCTGCTGTGGTCAAAGGAGAGGTTTGGAGCTCAGAACCCACCCACCCCCGAACTCCCTCTCCCATCCGCCACCTCTGCTCCCACAGATTTTGGACCTGCCCACCCCAAAAATGGCCATCCAGTGACTCCTGTGTCCCAAATGAGGAAAGGGAGATCCAGAGAGAGCGTGACTTCATTTTAGCTGATTACGTCTTCAGTGACCCTATTTCTAAATAAGGTCACATTCTGAAATATGGGGAGCTAGGACTTGAACGTAAGAACTAGGAGGAGGCAGGAACACAATCCAACCCCCTAGCATTGGTTCTTTCCCTGCTTGGATGAGGTTCCTGGCCAAGCTAAGGAAGCCCTGATATCAGGTTCTTAAGGGAGAGACATGAGCCTATTTGACAACTCCTGGGAAGAAGAGAGGAGAGAGACAGAGACAGAGACAGAGACAGAGAGGAGAGGAATATCGAGAGATATCCCTGAGTAGGCCTTGAGGCCAGGTAGAGGGATACCCTTGGACACAAGAGAAGACACTTCCTTTATTGTCACAAGGAGGCAGGAAGAAGAAAGGGAGGAGTCTGGATGCTCAATGAGTCCGCAGATGAGGAGGAAGTCAAGGGAGTCCGCGTGAGGCAGTTCTAGCTTTCTTCGTGAAGCAGGAGCGACCGCCTATTGGGGCTGATGGTGGAGTTGGGAAGTAGGGCTCAACAGAGGAGCGGGCACTAAAACCAAGGACTTGAGGACAGTGGAGAAAGTCTGACACGGCCTGGGCACAACCGACCACAGCCAGCAGTGTCTAGAGTAGGATGCACCAATGCATCCTTCCAGGAGAGGACCTATTATTAGAACGGGAAGATGGGAGGCTGAGTGAACCAGGGGAAGGAGAGGGGCTGCCTGACCGAAGCAAGGGCCAAGATGGCATTGGTGCCCATAAGTATATAGTGGGACCATCTGCAGGGTGTGGGGGTTTTCCAGTAATGCTCAACAGCTGGGAGATTGATGTAGAGAAAGTAAACAGTGGCGTGCATTCAGAGCTGGGCTTCGTCCGGGAGGGTGCATTAAAAAGACAAAGGTGCATAGAGATTGAGGATATTAGCAAGCAGAAGGTGAAGGGAGAAAGCTCAGGGACCCAAGTAGGCGAAGAAGAAGGTGGGCAGTGAGGAGGCTACGCTCGTTTCTGCAGAAGAGGCTTGTGCATGTCCCTCGCTTTCTATTGGCAGAGCACATGGCTATTGCCGCCTCCTGGAGAAACAGGTGCCTTTAGATGTGGCAGGCTAATGAGCTGCAAGCTGATGGCCTTCCCCAGCTAATCTTCTTCCTCCAGGCTGGCCCCGACTGGCCCCAGCTAGGTAAGACAGCGATCTGTGCCCAGGGCTGCCACGACTGTCAGAGCGTGCTCTGGGGACGTGCATACCTCTATGAAAGGAAAAGGTCAGTGCCAACTGCATGGCTACTGTGTTGGTTCGTAGCCCCCCTCCCCCAGGTCAGTCTGCTAATCAGCATTATTTTAAAATGCTCTATGGGCCAAGCCTGTTGGTTTGGATTTTACCACTGTGAATCTTCCAAGGCTGTAGATCTTCTCCTAGCTGCCGTATTTCAAATGAAAACTATGGATGTTATCATAAATAAAATGTTATTATTAGTATATACTTCTACTGATGTTAGCAGCAGTCACTTTGAAACTCTGAGTTCCTAGAATCACTTACCAATATCTTCAGACACAAATCATGAGAAGAAAAAGAAGGGGAAAAAAAACAAACCTTTTGAGTAATATACTAGAATATTCCTAGAATATTCTAGAATGGTTCTAGAATAACAGAATGGTTAGAACCAAAAAGAAATACCAGACATTGTCAGGAGCTAGGGGGTGTCTCCTGCCCTGCTGGTGAGAATATAAATTAGTACAACCACCTTGGAAAACAATTTGGTATTTTCCAGGAAAGTTGAAGAAATGCGTGTCTATCATCCAGCAGATTCCATTCTCTGGTATATGGAGAACAGAAATGGATAAAGTGCTGCCTAGCAGGACCGTTCACAATGGCTTCATCCTGGAGACAAATCAGTTGTCCCTCAGCATTAGAATGGATGGATATCAACACAATGGAATACTATATGGCAACCAAAATTGCAAACTATAGCTCTTGGCAACAATATGGATGAATTTCATGAGTGTCATCCTGGCTGAATGAACTGAACATACAAGGATACATACTGTGTGATTCAGAGTTCAAAAACAGGGAAAAGCGACTCTAGCGTATAGGAATGCGGACGTAAAGGGTGAAGTATAAAGCAAGGCAAGGAGGGGATTACTGTAATAGTCTCGTTGTCCTTAAGCAGGCTCACCCCTAACATTTCCGGGGTTTAAATGGAGGACTGTATATCATCATCATACGCCTAAATATTTTAAAGTAAATTAAAGTAACACTCTATTAAAGAAAAGATGTTTTATCCTCTTGCCTTGACAAATATATCTTCATGGCAACCTGGAAGGCCTGGTTGGAGCTTAGAATTCTTGGACGGCTTGGAGCTTCTCACTGGAGTATGTGGCACAAGAGGAGGCAGCCCCCAGACTCCCACTGTCTCTTCCCACCTTCTGCCCCATCCCACGCCTCGAGGGCCTTTGTGTCCATGTATGCTCATCCACAGCCTCCTACAAAACTACTCCTGGGCCACCCCTTGGATGGGTGGACCTGAGGAAGTGGCTGGGGAAGATCTGGAAGTGGACTTAGAATCATCTGGACAGGGAGTTGCAGGGTCATGGTACTTGGTGCATGGTTTAGAAAGGGAGACATGGGGGCACCTGGGTGGCTCAGTTGTTAAGCATCTGCCTTTGGCTCAAGTCATGATCGAAGGGTCCTGGGATGGAGCCCCACATCAGGCTGCCTGCTCAGCAGGAAGCCTGCTTCTCCCTCTCCCCCTCCCCTTACTTGTGTCCCCTCTCCCACTGTGTCTCCCTCTGTCAAATAAATAAATAAAATCTTCGGGAAAAAAAAAAAGAAAGGGAGACATGGTCCCTTGGCCTCAGAGACTCCTCTCCCCTTGGAAAGGGGTACTGGTGGAGGAAATCTAGAAGCCCAAAAGCACAAGGCCCAACATGGGGCCCCCTGCATGGGACTCAAGGCAGTACTGCCTTGAAAGAAAGGGGTTGTTTTTGGAAGTGCAGCTGAAAAAGTTCTGGGGTCCTGGTAGTATGTTGTGCCTTCACCTGGAAGGCAATTTATGACAACTGATCGACTCTGCATTTGTTTTTTCTATGTGTGTTATATATCACAACAAAGAGTTAATGTGGAGCACTGGGGTGGCTCAGTCAGTTAAGTGTCTGCCTTCAGCTCAGGTCATGATCCCAGGGTCCTGGGATCAAGTCCAGCAGTGGGCTCCCTGCTCCATGGGGAGCCTGCTTCTCCTTCTGCCTCTGTCTCTCTATCTCTCATGAATAAATACATAAAATCTTTTTTTAAAAAAGAATTAATGGAATCAACCTATCTATCCATCTATCATCTGTCTATCTATGTATCTATGTATCTATGTATCTATGTATCTATCTATCTATCTATCTATCTATCTATCTATCTATCTATCATTCCTAGTACTGTTGTTTATGGGATTCCCATAGAGAAATCAGCTCAGAAGGCTTGCCTTTAAGCTCAGACACCTTAGGTTAAAATGCCTCAAGGCATGAATACTTCAGGGGGAAATGGACTGAATTCTGGAAACAGTAACTCTCACTGCTGGTTTTCTCCACCATCTGCGGCCCAGATTCTTGGGTGACCATGGATGGGTTCAGGCAGAGCAAATGAGTCATGGGCCCGTGTCCTCTAGCCTAGCCACTGCAAGTGCTTCAGAGGAAAATTCCCTTCTCCCCATCTTGACCAATATTTTAAATACTGTGTTTATCAAACCGAAATTACAGGAAGCTATTCCCATCCTAGCAGAAGTAAAAGGAGGTCAACTCCCAATGACCCTCTGTTTGGAAAGCAGTTCTAAGAAGACTTCTCTTCCCCATAAGGGCAGCTGGATAAATTCATTGCACACTTTGCTGAGCTTCTACTATGTGCCAGACACAATCCTTCTTTTTCTGCTTCACGTTTTAAAACACCCATTTGGTTTTTATTTCTCATCCTTGATAGGAAAAACACTTTCCTTTTACAAAGATTCAGATTCCCGGTTCTCAAAGAGATGTCTGTGTAGCCCATGTGGTTTAAATATCAGGATTTTTCTAAGAATATATACTTCAAGAATGGTCCATAAGGAAACACACACACACACACACACACCCCATCCCAAAATTGAACTTTATAGCTGTGAGATCATGAAAGGGAAGTGAAAAGCTGGCCTATACTAACCGACCAAAAGCCCAGTCTGTTTTTTTTCCCGAAAAATAAAATTCTGGGCTTTGCATCTAAGCTGTTTAAAAGCCACATTGCCAAAGCACCAGTTTTCCTCATTTTAGGGAGACAAGAAAAGCATACGGCTGCAGTGTCCTTCTGGAGCCGTTGATGAGAGGTAGGGTCAGGCACATTTGGTGGCTTCAGAATGATAAAAGCAATTACACAAAGGGGGATGAAGAAGCAGTGGGTGGAGGGGTGGGAAAGCAGGTTAAATCAATGAGCGTCAATGGCAGGACTAAAATTGTAGACTATAGATAACGAAGGATCGCTCACTTCTACCATTCTGCCCCAATAGGAAACACTTGGCAAATATCTACCCATCACTCAAGACTCCACCTTCCTTCTGTGCCCTCACCAGATCCACTGCATATTCTATCAGAGGACCCGTAACATTTTATGGAACTGTATTTTTTTGGTTAGTCCTATTAGACTGTGGGGTCATTGAGAACAGGATCATATTTTCTGCATCTTTGCGATTCCAGGTAAACGCGTAGTGAGAGTACCGTTAATGCTATCCTTGGTTGCATGATTGAATGAATGAATGGAGGAAGGAAGGAAGGAAGGAAGGAAGGAAGGAAGGAAGGAAGGAAGGATTCCATTCATGGGACTATGGATTTGGCTTTTCCAGCTGTTATGATGCAGTCCTTAAGTGATAAAAAGTGTCTCGGGCTCTGTCAGCTTTTACCCACTTTCACGTTTTAAACATCTTCTCAGATTCAAGAAGCTGTGAATTCCATAATGTCACGTCCTGGCCTGAGAAGATCGTGTACTCTTTAAGCTGAGTTATGAAAAGAAAGAAGCTGGTCAGCAGACTGGAGTTGTCTTTTTCAAGATCCAGAGCTCCAACATTCCTTGGCGTCACAGAGAGAAGCACCTGGGAAAATGTGGGCAACGGTGAGTCGTGATGGGAAAAATGTACATTTCATCCACTTCCCTTTTGTCCAGCTCAACCCAGACTAATTCCTTTGAAACAATAAATCAAATGGCGTTCTACCCACACTCAGGATTGTAACTAATATTTGGATTTAAAAGGCTGATTTCGGGCCACCTGATTTTGCTCTGGTGGGTGAATCTTTTGAGATGGATATGTTGATGATCACAGGAAATCCTCTTCCATTCAACCTCAGGGGAAGCAGTCTTCTGGGATAAAGGTAGAATATTCCCCTTAGTATAACTAGTGCTCAAGCAAGTCTGAAAGTTACACTCACTATTGAGAAGCTGATGCTCTAGACTAGACTAGCCAGTTCTCTGGCACCTCCTTTCTCCATCTGCCAATCAGTATTAAACTGTTCCTTTCCCATTCAGCTGTTCTGCAAGAAAGTCAGCTTGGCCTGAGGGGGGTTAGGGTTAAAATGCTTCATTCTCCTATCTAACCAAGGCTTTCTAAAGGTTTTATGGAAGCGAAGTCAAAGAAGTCATGTGTAATGCATCTGTAATTGACCTGTAATGGAAGCAAAGGGCACGGGTGGTGTGGTGGCACTGGGGGGTCAGGCAGAGCTGGATTTATGTCACTGGGGCTTAGCAGTCGAGTAACCACGAGCCAGTTACTTGATTCTTTTTATCTTTGTCTCTGAATTTGTAAAATGGAGATAGGGAGATTGTCCTAAGGATGAAATGAGAAAATGTGTGTGAAGTAACTTGTGCTCAAAAGAAGAAAGGTTAAGGTGACCCAAGGAGGTGAGCACCAGACTCTTGGTTTCAGCTCAGGTAGTGATCTCAGGGTGGTGAGATCGAGCGCCGTGTCTGGGCTCTGTGCTTAGAGCAGAGTCTACTTAAGAGTTTCTTCTTCTACTCCTCTCCCCATGCTCTCTCTCTCTCTCTCTCTCTCTCTCTCTCTCTCTCTCTCTCTCTCAAATAACTAGATAAGTCTTCTTTAAAAAGGAGAAAAAGAAAGGTTAATTCCTTTATGTGCTGAGATCCACTATCTGTTGTCTGTATCACAGGGAGAACTAACCATCAGTACAAATAAGAAAGCGGTGGGGCAGTCACGTCAATCCAAAAAGAGCCCTATTTCATTTGCTGGAGAAAGGCTATAAGTTAAGCAAAATTACAAATGTTTTTAAAAACATTTCGATGAGGAATAAAAGGATTTGCATGGAAGTCTTTAAAAATCAGATTGCCATATCACTGCAATGCTTTTTTTTAAAGATTTTTATTTATTTATTTGACACAGAGAGAGAGATCACAAGTAGGTTGAGAGGCAGGCAGAGAGAGGAGGAAGCAGGCTCCCTGCTGAACAGAGAGCCCAATGCACGGCTCGATCCCAGGACTCTGAGATCATGACCTGAGCTGAAGGCAGAGGCTTTAAACCGCTGAGCCACCCAGGCGCCCCTCACTGCAATGTTTTAAAATAATGACCTCTTAAAAGTCCTCCTAGTTCCGGGTATTATGCTGAGCGAAATAAGTCAATCAGAGAAAGACAATTATCACATGATCTCTCTGATATGAGGAACTTAAGGGGCAGGGTGGGGAGTCGTGGGGGGTAGGGAGGGAAAAATAATGAAACAAGATGGGATGGGGAAGGAGACAAACCATAAGAGACTCCTAATCTCATAAAACAAACTGAGGGTTACTGGGGGTTGGGAGGGTAGGGATAGGGTGGATGGGTTATGGACGTTGGGGAGGGTTTGTGCTTTGGTGAGTGCTGTGAAAGGTGTAAGCCTGATGATTCACAGACCTGTACCCCTTGGGCAAAGAATAAAAAAAAAAAAAAAAGTCCTCCTAGTTCCAAGATCCCATGACAAAAATCTGTCACAGAACTGACACTTTGGAAGCTTCCACCACCCCAAATGACACTAATTCCGCCCCCCCACCCTTACCCAGGGTTTTGCTCTACACAGTTTCTGCCACTCACGGGCAGCTGCATTCTGGACAGATGATCCTCCTTCTGAGTGTCATCAAGAAGGTCAATAGTCACCTGACCTTATGTCCCAGTGCCTACGTCATTCACCTCCCTGCATCTCACAAAGGCATTTGATCATCTCACACCATCACAGGAAGAAGGGCGAGCATGGGACACTAAGGTATTTTGGGAGCGAGAGAGACCACATTCACATAAATTTTATTACAGTATATTGTTATAATTGTTCTATTTGATTCCTGCTGTTAATCTCTTGTGGGTAATTTATAAACTAAGCTTCATCACAAGCACGCATGTATGGGAAAATAGCGTGTATAGGGTGCAGTACGTTCTGTGTTTCCCAGAATCCCCTAGGGGGTCTTGGAATGTATGTTTCACAGATAAGGGAGGACTCCTATACAAATTCAAACTGGAGCAAATTACATTTATTTGTGATTCCTCAAGTCACTCACCATGAATGTTAATGTCTTAAGGAAGAGTGAACCAAAACTAGTCTCTCCTCATTTATTTGGACCTACTCAGCCAGTTTCACTAAATTGAGACAAAAACAGAGCAAAAACAAAGCAAAAAAACAAACCAAAAAAAACCTTAGCCTTCTGGAAGGCATGCCAAATTTCATTCCATTTGAGTCCCTGCAATGAACATTAGCACTGTGGTATTTCCAATGCACATTGATTCTCAACTTTGGGTATTCTGCATCTGAAAACCAGACAATTCTACCGCCTGAAATCTTTCATTTGCTTTAGAATCATCTATGTTCAGAGTCTAAGGGTCCTTGGGATCATTAATTCTATCACTTCTGGTTGGGTTTTCCTTTCTTTTTTTTTTCATTTCCTTTCTTTTTTTTTTTCATTGAACTGTTTGTCAATATTACAGGCACACGCGTACACACTTGCGTGCAACTTCACACTAGACCAAGGAGAACAGAAATATTTGGCAATTATCAGTATCACCTACAATGAAAAGGAGTATTGATTCCTTGCCATCAGTGGTTTCTAGGCATACATCCCTGCTGCTCTCTGGGGGGCAGCCTGATTCGAACCCCGGCCCTGCCACTCACAAGTTGTAGGACCTTGAACAAGTTATTTAACTTCTCTGTGCCTCAGTTTCTTCCTCTATAAAATGGGGTGAGAAAAGCACCTCTTTGCAGGTGTTGTGACGATGAAGTATGAAAATTGCTTATCATCATGTTTGGCATATTCTAAACCCTCGATAGAGGCTTCCAGTGAAATCCAGAGTCCTACAGCAAGTAAGAAGTATAAAGTCCACATGGCTCAAAGAAATCACTCAAGACAGAAGATGGGAAAAGCAGAGTGTAAGGAAAGTCCAAGGGGAGAGATTGAGCCTTTAGGAATCTGGATGAGGTTCGACTGGGTTGCTCTCCATGAGATCATGGCCAGAAACATCCTTTGGAGAAACCTGTGCTAAGCTTACTCTTAAAAGCAAGCAAGTCCTTTACCAAACAACTCAGCAAGTGAAAGCAAGCCCTGAGCTACCTGTGCAAATGCTAACATGGAAGGAAGACAGAGAGACCATGCGTATGCTTAGGGGGCCATCACGAGCTGCAGAGAGGCCGGGCAGCAGGCAGCCTTCCTTTGTAATTCTGTAGGAATCTGTGGTGTGCTGGAGGTAGCTAGTTCCAGCTCCCCAGAGCTGACTGTGCTCATCCTTTCCAGTGAGTTCACGTGAATAACTCAACAGTCGTCCCGGTGCGGGTATTTACACCACTGAAATTGACAGAGGACAATTCAGGGTTGTTTCGTTTTAGAGAGCTGGTAGGTACCTTCCCGATGCACCACTAGCAATGGGGATGGCTCGGAAAAACAAGAACCCTGGAAAAATTTAAAAAAAAAAAAAAAAAAACTTTTAAACTACAAAACTTTTTCTTTGGCATTCCTCACTCTTCTCCTTTATACTAAGGCAAGAAACTGGCAGTTGGACATGGTCTGTGATGGTTTATCTAAAGAAAAAAACATCCAGCTGGACTCTTGCTTCACAAATGGCCCAAACGTGTTGACTGACAAGGCTTGCAAACGGTGTCCTTTTTTTCCCCATGAAATACTGGCTCTCTGCAGGTCCCAAGTGGTCATCAAAGTGTGTATTTACACCTGCCATAGGTTTGTGACATCCTAAAAAGGGAGACGCGATGAAGTGGAGGAATTCACATGTTCTTTTCTCAGCCCTTAAACAAATATGACCTATTTTAGGGAATATGAAAACTTTACGGACTGAGAATTATTACCTTTCCTCTGTATACTTTAAGGATAATTTAACTTGTTCAGATTTCCAGGTTGTTCCTTGAGAGTAAGGATGAAAGAATAGCAACTGAAATGAAGAACACCTCTAAAGCTGCTTTAGTTAGTCTGCTCAGGCGGCTGTAGTAGGTACTGCAGGCTGATGGCTTAAACAGCAGGCATTTACATTCTCACAGTTCTAGAGGCTGGAAGTTCAGTTCAAGGTGTGTCAGTAGGTATGGTTTCCCCTGAGGCTTGCAGAGGTTGCCTTCTTACTGTGTCCTCACGTGGTCTTCCCTCTGTGTGTGTCTGTGACCTAATCTCTTCTTGTTATAAGGACACCAGTCACACTGGGTTAGGGCCCACCCTCATGACCTCATTTTACCTCGAATGCTCTTTTAAAGACCCTATATCCAATCCAACTCCTAAAAGACCAAAGAGAGTCACATTCTGAGTTGCTGTGGGTTAGGACTTGAACGTGTGGATGTGGAGGGGGACACAATTAAGCCCATTACACTGCCCAAACATAACCGTGATTTATCCACAAGGAAAATTCAATGTAACAACATCACAGGTCAAGAGAAGCAGACTCTGAAGAGTCGGAGATTAGGGGGGGTATGGGAGGTGCTCCGGGGAATATCTAACCGCAGTGAAGGCCGCAGGATGAGGCAGGAGGGAAGCTGGACAGCAGGATAGTCTGGTTAAGGCCCGGGCTGACCACATGGCCCTCTGTGCATGGGGAGAGTTGTCTGGAATGGAAGTAAGAGCGCTAGGACTTTATATCCCTGTCTGGACTGGTCTGGACCGGGCATGGGGTGGTGGAGTGGGGCGGGGGAGGGGGGGGAGTGCAGGTAGGACACGCATGGAGAGGCTCGCTTCAGTTGAGGACAATCTCAGGAGGATTCAGTTGAGAGCCGCCCATCCCCCAATCTTTGGAAGCCGACAGATGATGGCTCGGCCTCAAGTGGGGTCTCTGGTCAGTGCACTTCATGCCCATAGTATAAGGGAGCAGAAGTTGTCCCAGGTGAATGAAAAGCTTCATCTTTTCCTCAAAGATTCATGATCTCCTTAAGAAATTTCTCATAATATCACTCAGTAGATTGCAGGGTAACCCCTTTAGGCCCTGTGAGCCCTAAAACACTTAGTCCAATTCTGGGTGCATAGAAATTGCCCAGCAGAATGGTCGGGGAATGTGGCTTCATGGGAAACATGATCTGGTTGGAGCCAAAGAGATCTGGGTTCAACTCTCTGCCCCAGTATTTACTAATATTTTTTACCCTCTCTGGACCTCCATCTTCTGTTCTGCAAAATAAGGATAATTCTGCCAACTTTGTCACACCATTGGAAAATTTTAAATAATATGTACTTCAGAGTGTTGGGCACAATGCCTGGCACAAGGAAGGCATCCAAAAAAGCATGAGTTTCCTTCCCTTTCTTTCAGCAAATAGTTCATTGGTGGTAACCAACTGCAAACCAGAAATAGAGGTTTGATCTCCTAACCTGAAGGAAAATGTTTCTCAAACGCTGGTGCGATCAGAATCACCAACAAAGATTCTCAAAACAGCTACCTGGACCCCATTCACAGTGAATCTAAATCAGGAGATCTAAGGTGAAGACCAGGAATGCACAATTTTAGCAAGCCCCATGGGGGTTTCTAATAGCCAGAGAATCTGGAGGCCCCTTCCTTGAGGCTGTGGGTGCTGTCTCAGTAGGAAGGGGAGTCCAGTGGTTAGATGCCTGGGGACGTTTCTGCTGTGCTCATTGTCATTAGTTCCGTGGATGTAGGTATACATATCTCATCAAAAGACTTCTCCCCTCCCATAAATACTGTGCATTCCAAAACTAAAACATGCATAAATTATGTCAGCTATAGAATCAAACCCATTCTCCTTTTCAAGATGTCATTTTATTGAGGTATAAATCATGACTACAAGGCAATTTAGTGCAGACAGGAATTTTATTGGGGGATGCAGATCCCCTGAGCTTGTCTGGAAAATGGGAGGCATATCCAGAGGGGAAGTGTCCTATAGGTGTAAGAGCTGCTGGGCTGCAAAGAAGCACTGTCTGGACCCAGATTTAACTTTCTCGTTGAAATCAAGGAAAATTGAGTTCCCCTGGATGCGATTGCCGACGGCTTTCTGTGTCTCATTATGGATCACAAAGCCCAGCTGTGCTGCAGAAATGTTACTGTCAAAAAGACACCTGACCAGGGTCCAGAAAGTAAACAGGAGCTGGAACTCGGAAAGTGACCCCTGAGCAGAGACGGGCTTTCACATCCCTACCAGACTTCCCCTGATGTAACATGGGGCCATGTGGTTTCCCAGTGTCTTCTGTGGCTTTCTTTTCCCACAGAAAGAGGCCTCATTTATTCTAAAATATGAAGCTTTGGGGGTTTCTTGAAAATGGTACTTTCACTCAGTAAAAATAAGTCAGGATGAAAACACTATCTGTGGGAATCCATTCTGAAAAAGGATTAAACTGAGAACATGAGAGAAACAGTCTGTTTTTTCCCCAAGTGATCAGCAGCCACAGAGACCCGGGTCAGTTTCCTTACAATAGAAATCAAAAATGAAAAAGAATCTAGAAGCAGCACCACAAAAGTATTACCAGCATCAAGAAGTCCAAGGTGACTCTGTACTCACTGTCTCCATACTAACACCACAAATGCAGGAATCGGTGAGCTTTCTCAAGAACTACTCTGAGTTCTCATAGGTGAAGGGGGTTTCTGTCCTCATTTCCCCACATGTTGCCTTTATTCTCTTTTAAAAAGTGTTCCTCTGGGTTGGACCAGGGCCTTGTCACACACACAGGGTCATCGTTACACTAAAGGAACAGTGCATCTCCTAACCTTTAAGTATTACTCAGACCCCCTGCTCTTTCCACAGGCCCACTTAGGGAAGCAGCTTTGAGGACGAGCTCCAATTAAACAGTAGGTTTACAACTAGTGCTTCTTTTCTTGTGTTCAAATCTCTTTCTGCCTCTTTTCTGTACTCTGCCATTCCTTAGAAACACAGAACTTTAGGGCTGGAAGAACACATTAGTCAGGGTAACACTGCGGCGAGCTGAGGTGACGAGTGAGCCCTATAATCTCGGCGTTGTAGCACAATACATTGCATTCTCACTCCTGCAATAGTCAATGGCTCTCTTGGATGGCTTTCCTCAGGCATCTGGCCTTCCTCCACCATATGGCCCCACCATCTCAGGGACCCTCACTTCCAGCAGTGTAGATAAAAAAGAGAAGGTATGGGACATTTTAGCAAGCAAACCAGGAAAGTGGAGAATTGGTCAACCAGCATTCCACTGACCCGAAGGCTGAGAAATGTCGACAAGTACAAAGATGCTAATAGTGTTTGTCTCAGAGAGTCCTTAGATGCCCCTTGCTTTCAATCCCTTCTAGTGTTTTTTAGCTGAAGCAACTGAGACGCAGAGAACACCAGTTACACAGAGCTAATCAGTGACAGCTCAGTTCAGTGCTGGCCAAAAGGCCTCTTGCCCATGCCTAGTAATTCCAATTAATGTATAAAAAGGCTTGTAAGATCTCAAGACACAGCTGAAGCATTGTTTCTAGAACTTTCTATCCAGGACTCCAGGGTGAGAAGGACTATGACCACCGTGCTCCAAACCCCACAATTCCAGTGCAGTCCTCTCAATCTGAGAGCTGGACAGATGAATGTTTGAGAAGCAAGTGCCAGTAGCAAACCCTAATTACGGGAAATGTTTCTTGGCTCCTAAGGATATAAAATTACTTTGTGGAAAGTCAAGAAAAATAGAAACAGAATACCCTGTAATGCTTCATTCAGAGGCCAGAAGTCACCTATTAAGGCTTGCATATTGTCCTTGATTCTGTCAAGATAGCTTACAGGGTGGAGACAGTTGATAAGGGGAGAAATTCTGGACGGCGTCAGCCTGGTCTGCAACCATCACACTGGCTCGTGGAAAAATACATCTTGAAAGGTTGTCCTCCTCACAGTTGAGTTCAAATGTGAGAAGAAACAGAGACTTCCAGAAAATACCTAATAAAGGATAAGGAAGTGGGTGCAGGCAAGGATGGTCTCCTTGACAGGTTGAGAACACTAGTGGAAAAACTCCTGTGTGGGGAACTGGATGAACTGTTGCCACACAACTGACCATCTAAATCAATATCTGTTGAACATGCAGTTACATACCTATTTTTTTTTAATTCTGACTTTATTATCACAAAAGTAATATATCTGGATTTTTTGCCTGAATTTTAAAATTTTCACCTGGAGATCTGACATTGAGTCCTAAAAGGCTGCATGTTAGTATTCTCAGTTTTAGGGAGGGAAAAGAAATATAATAATAACCTGCCACTTGGCTGGAAATTAAGGTGTTGATTTAACCTCAACACTTCTTTATTTCATAAAATCAAATAATAATAATGGAATTTGGGGCACCTGGGTGGCTCAGTCGTTAAGCATCTGCCTTTGGCTCAGGTCATAATTCCAGGGTCCTGGGATCGAGTCCGACATTGGGCTTCCTGCTCTGTGGGGAGCCTGCTTCTCCCTCTCCTACTCCCCCTGCTTGTGTTCCCTCTCTTGCTGTGTCTCTCTCTGTCAAATAAATAAATAAAATCTTAAAAAAAAACACCACACAACAGAATGGATATAATTAGCCAGTTGTGGAAGGAAGCCAAGAAACCATCCATATATTTATATAAAATAAAGGTGTATGAAAGCATCACAAACTTGGGTTCACTGATCTGGGGGTACAGTAATGAGGAGGATGTACATGTGATTATAAGTTAGTAAGCAGAAAACTAAGTGACTGCATTATGCCTTTTGGAGGAAAGTCATGTGAATGAAGGAGTTGGTTGGCCAAAAATCAGTAAAAAAAAAAAAACAAAAAACAAAAAAACAAGGGTCATTGAGGCCCCCTGGGTGGTGCAGTCCATCAACATGGAAGAATCTAAAGAAGACATGATCTTGGCACTGTTGGCCAAAGCATGATGGCTTCCTTGATGAGACAATCTCTATTATGAGCAGCCATCCCTCAAGACATTGACAGTAACATTCTAAGATCAAATGGTCTAGAATCGGATCTTAGAATGATGAAATCCAAGCCCTTTTTTCTGATTCTGTGGACATCAAGAACCCTGAGATAATGTGGGTCCTCATGACAGAGCTGCCTCAATTCTTTCCAGTCTATTTGCCAGTCGTATTTATTTTAAATTACTGTAATTGTATCTGGTACTGTGAGCTGGTTCCACCTTAAGCATGCCAACAAAATCACTTTTATTAACTTGACAAACCTTAGACCATGATCTCTTCTTCAAGGTAAATACCACCTTATGGAGTGCACCTGGGCACACAGTACTGTTACCTAGCAGCAGCTCGGGCTTCACTCTGCACTTCTTGAACTGTAGCTGAACCAGCCCCATGCAATTTTAACTGAACCATATATAAAGTCAAGATCAGGATGTTCTAATCATATTACTGCCTTTAGTGATCTGACAAAACAATTGCCATACTGGAAGCCAGGAGCAGCCTGCAGAATAAAGGGGTGGAAAGAACCTAAACCGTTTTAACAGGCTGTGTGCAGATTTTCAGTTGTATCTGGGACCCCGCAACAGACAGCTTCATCAAAGATACCAAGTAGTTGACAGAGTAATGTTTTCCAGGTTTTTTCACACCTTATCCTATTGCAGTAATTGTTAGGTGATAAATACAGCCACAGCTCATTACAAAATTCAGCTTCCAGAAGCTGAATGGTTAGGTGGTACCTCTCACCTGCTGGGTGATGGGTTAGCATCTTAGCCCTGTCCCTTCTCCACTCCCCGCCCCACAGTTCTGTCTGGAATCTTGTGCACTCAAGGCATTAGATTTCACAGAAAACCTTTTGAAGTGAAAATAAACTCAGAAGGCTTTACTACAGAACCTCAGGAATGTATAAAACTGCACATAGAGGGCGGGATGAAGGGAGTAAAGAATATGGCCCAAAAACTTGAGAGCATTATCCCCAGCCTCTCCAAGTTTTTTGATTAGTGTGTGTGTATGTGTGTGTCTCTCTGTCTGTCTCCCTGGTATACTCTTGTGCCCTCTCACCGACTTGTCATACACATATAATCCTGCGTTCGTAGACATTAACTATTTATTGAGGTATAACTCGCATACAATAAACTACCCATATTTAAAGTGTGAGTTCTGATAATGTTGACATACATATACACCTATAAAATCATCGCCACAACTAAGATAATGAACATATCCACGATTCCCGAAGGTTTTCTCATGCTCCTTTATAATCCCACCTTTTGCCCCTTCCAACTCCCATCCCATCCCCAGGAAACCATCCATCTGCTTTCTGCCATTATATGTTAGTTTTCAACCCCTAGAAATTTATATGAATGAAACATACAGTACGCACCCCCCTTTTTTTCTGGCTTCTTTTACCCAGCATAATTGTTCTGACATTCATCCACGGTGTGCTGTATATTCATAGTTCATTCCTTTTCACTGTCACTGAGTAGTAGTCCTTGTATGAATGGACCACAGTGTGTTTATCCATTAACCTATTGATAGTGACTTGGGTTATTCCCAGTTTGGAGCAATTAGAAATAAAGTTCTATGAACATTTGCATAAATGTTTTAGTATAGACATGTGCTTTCTTTTCTCTTGGATAAATCCCTCGGATGGATGAGTAGATCACATGGCAGGTGTATGCCTAACTTTCTAAGAAACTGACAGACTGTTTTTCAAAGTGGTTGTACCATTTTATGCATCCATCAGTAGTACATGAGCATTCCAGCTCCTCTACATCCCTGCCAGCACTAAGTATGGTTAGATTTTTCTATTAATTTTAGCCATCCAAATAGGTGGACAGTGATGCCTTCCCATGGCTTTATTTAACATCTTTTCATGTGCTTATTTGATATCTTTAAGTCTTCATTAATAAAATGGCTATTCATATATTTTCTTCATTCTTTTATTGGGATGTTTTCTTATTGAGAGTATTGAGAGTTTCTTATCTGTTCTGGATACAATTACTTTGTCAGATGTATGTACCGTGAATATTTTCTTTCAGTCTCTGGGTTGTCTTTTCATTCTAATAACATGGTCTTTGGAAGAGCAGACATTTTTAATTTTAGTGAAGTGTTATTTATTTTTTTCTTTTATGGATTATGCTTTTCAGTGTGATAGATAAGAAATCTTTGCCTAATCCAAGGTCACAAACATTTTCTTCTATATTTTCTTCTTAGAGTTTTACAGTTTTAGGTTTTACATTTATCCCTGGCACATTTTGAGTTAATATTATTTATATGGATTGAATTTCATTGTTTTTTATGTGGATATCCCATTGCACCAACACCATTCATTGGAAGGAACATGTTTCCCCACTAAATTTTCTTTGCACCTTTGTCAAAAATCAGTTGTCCACATATGTTATTTCTGCTCCCTTGACCATCTATCTTTAAGCCAATTCCACACTGTCTTGATTCGTGTAGCTTTCTAGTAAGTCTTAAAGTCAAGCCTTCAAATTTTATTCTTATTTTCTTAGATCTTTTCTCTTTCTTAATTTTGTTTTGTTTCTCCTTCACTATTCTAGGTCTTTTGTGTTTCCATATGAAGTTTAGAATCAATTTGTCAATTTCTACACGAAAAGCTTACTGAGATTTGATTGGGATGGTGCTGAACCTATAAATCAATCTGGAGAGAACAGACATCTTACCAATATTGAGTGTTCCGATTCATGAATACATTCTATCTCCCCACTTACTTAGATCTTCTTTAATTTTCTTCAGCAATGTTTTATAGTTTTCAGTGCATAGAGAGCGGTAAACATTTCTCAGTCACAGACCACCAAGGAGGAGGACCAATTTCTTCAAGACTGACAAGCTCTTTATCTTAAGCACCAGAAGTTTAAGCCCCAGTATTATTTTACAGCAATACAATGCAGGGGCTATAAATAGGAGCTGATAGTACCCATTTCCTAGAATTTCAAGCATTGAATGAGAGGGCACATTATTTGATTTAGTGTAGCACAGGCTATGGTTCAGACTGCCTGGGTTCAAATGATTTAGTGTAGCACAGGCTATGGTTCAGACTGCCTGGGTTCAAATCCCAGCTCCACCACTTACAGCTGAGCAATCTTAGGTACTTCACAGTCCCTCTAGAATTCAGCTTTTTGATCAGCAAAATGTAGAAGATACTAGTGCCTCCCTCACAAGGGTCTTCATGAGGGTCAAATGAGCTTGTTAAACACTTAGAAATATCCTTGCCATGTGATAAGCAACAAATAAATGTTCACAATGGGTTTGGTTTTATCATTAATAGCACTTAACACAGCATCTGCAATGGATGAAGGGTAGTTTTCATTATTAGCTTCTATAACAAACTAGGCTACTTAATTAACACCTTCACGTATGGTTCTCATCTGATTTGAATATCACAGGCTGACCTGAATTTGCTGGTAGGAAGTTTGTTCTTAAAAGAGCTGACCCTGAGACTAAAACAACTCCCCAAACAATTCTTTGGATGTCATACTCAAGAGTCTGCATCAGACACACCCAGGCGCATAGCAACATGACAGCGAATCTCCACAATTAGCTTCACTATTGGCTTCCTTAATCTCTCTTCTACTCACTTTGAAATCTAAAAGTCTGGAAGAGGTTATATGAATCACTTTCTCTTATTGCTTCCCAAATCCTTGGATAGCTGACTCCCTTGTGAAGATGCATCCACTTGACCCCTGGCCCTTGCTATAGGGCAAAGAAGTGTTCAGGTTACATATAGACTGGCTTTATGGTGTGATATGATTTCCAAACCCAGGGAGGCCCTGCATACCTCTCATCACCTCCCAACACTACCTTCCACCCCTACACACACACACACACACACACAATCTCCCTTCAACCTTGCTGACACAAGTTGCCTAATGGGAGACCTGTTCCTATACTTGATGACTTTGTTCCCCATAAAATTGCAAAATACTTTTGAAGAAAAAATAATCATGAGCTTATTCGCGTATGTAGGGACAGTATAAAGTAATAGAAAGAGGCTTGAGCCAGGAGAGTCGAGCTTTGTGTTCTAATCCTAGCAGCCCTTCTTCCTTCTCTGTAACCTAAGTTTCTATATCAGCTCCCCACTATATTGTAAGGGGATGGTGGCATTTGAACTATTCATTCATCCAGCAAATCTTACCACTGCCGGTTGTCATTTTAAGTGCAGAAGACACAACAGTGAACAAAACGAAATCCCTGCTCCCACAGAGTTCATATGCAAGGCAGAGAGACAGATAATAAGCAGTAAACACATGTGTCATCTATTGTCGAGGAGTGGTAAATTGCAAGAATCAAAATAAAGCGGAGTAAAGAAACAAGAATGAAAAGGAATGCCAGTTTAGGTCGTGGTAAAGGAAGTTCTTTCGGAGGCAATGACAGACAGTTCAGCAGAGGCCTAAAGAAAGTGAGTGATGTGAATGTGACATGATGCGAGCTGGCAGAAGAACATTCCAGAAGGGGGAGTGGTAAGTGAGAAGGTCATTTTAACTTGGCACGTTTGAAGAAAATAAAGAAGCCCATATGGTTGCAGTAAAAGAGTCAGTAGGAGAGCTGTCTAGGGGCCAAAACATATGGGGCCCTGGAGGCCAGCATAATGACTTTGGAGTGTATGTGTCCCAACTGGCACGGGAAACCACTACAGGGTCTTGAGCAGGGGATTCACAAGGTCTGACTTCTTCTAGAATGTTCACTTGGGCTGATGTGCTCAGGACAGACTGCTGAGTGACCAGAGGGGAAGAAGGAAGAGCCAGGAAGAGCCGATGCTCCCCTCAGGAGAGAGATAGATATGCATGGCTTAGACTGGAGTGTGGGAGGTGAGAGAGGTAAGAAACAAGTGTTTGAAACATAACATTAAACAATTAGATGTAGGGTAAAAGTTTCATGCCATGGAATAAGAAAAGAGTAAAGGCTGACTTCAATACTTTGGCATTTACAAGAAGAGGGTGTCATTAACTGAGATACAGAAGCCTAGAGAAGAAGAAGGTTTTGCGAGGAGACACCAACAGCTTGTTTGGGACATGGTAAGTTAGGGTTGCCCATTGGCTGTGCCGGGGGCAGGTCAAGTGGGCAGTTGCATACATACACAGGGCTGGACAGTCAGGGCTAGGGATTTACATTTGGAGTCATGAGTGTCCACATGGTAATGGCATTTATGACACCAGGTAGGGTCACCTGGAGAAGAATTCCAACAAGAAAAGGAAGATCCAAACAAAAGATTCCAATTCATTAGTGAATTAAATGAGATGAGCACCTAGAATAGTGTATGAAGGGTCCTTTGGGCTGTAGGCCAAGTGCCAGAACCCCAAGTAAAATTAGCTTGAACAATAAGGACATTTATAATGTACCATAATTCTGGAAGAAGAGTAGTCCTGAATTTGGTTCATTCATTGGCTGAAAGATGTCATCAAGGACCAATACCCCGTCACCTTTGGACTTTGCTATTCTCATAACAGCAAGATGGCTATTACGGCTCCAGATGTCACACTCTCTCACAGTGTCCAGAGGTGGGATAAAAGGAGCAACATTTATTGTCTCTTTTTTAAGAGGAAATTTACCAGTAGCCTCCTTGAAGGATTCCCTTTTCAACTAAACCAGGGTGGGTCACAGACTCATGCCTAAACTAATCTTAGCGAGGAGGTGCACACCCGTGCCTACCATAGCATCATAGAATCTGGGGAGTAAAAGAGAACTTTAAAGTCCATGTCTTCTCAGTATCAAATCCTCAAGACTTTGTGCATTAGACAAGGTTCTAGTGAGAAATATAGGGCCTATTAGAACTATCCTAATTTAACAGGAATTCAGAGAATTTGATGCCAGCACCAGCTAAGAGTGAGATCAGAACACAGCAAAACCAAGGGCAGTGCGGCCGTCCAGGCTAGTACGAGAGAGGCCTCCCTCACCACACCCATCAGGAGCTGAGACCTTTGGTCCAGGGACACAGCCAGCCAGCCCACAGAGACGTTGCAGGATGAGGGATGCTAATAAATAAATGCTCTGACCTCACCTCCTTTCTCTTTCCAACTCGATAATAGAGGTGAGACTCAGACACACAGTAGAGAAGAGTGGAGAAGGTTCTGGAAGAGCAGATCGAAGCTAACCAGCCTGCCCATGGGGAAGATCGGCTAGTCCAATGCCACTCATTTCACCTTGGGATAACTGACTTCTGGAAAGATCCCAGTCAACTGGGGGTGGGGGGGATGGGGAAAAGGGGTCCTCTATGGAACAGGTCTAATTCCTCATCCCCATGACAATAGTTTAGATGGACGACAACAGCCCACACACCTCACAGCCAGGTGTTAGAGCAAAAGTTGTTAAGATTAGTTTAGTCCCTGACCCCAATGTCCACTGGAGATTGAAGGTTAAGGTCTCCACGTATCTTTTCCTAGCATGGTGGTTCTCATCCAGGGGTAATTTTGCCCTTCGGGATATATTGGCAATGTCTGGAGGTATTTCTCATTGTCACAACTTCAGGGAGGAGGTGTTCCCGGTAGCCAGTGGGTCGAGCCCAGGATGCTACCAAACATCCCACAAGGCATGGGGCAGCATCCGCCACAGAACGTTGTGGCCCCAAATGTCAGTAGTGCCACAAATGAGGAACTCAGCAGGTAGGAGATCGTCTCCAGGAAGCACATCCCAAAGTCTCCGCTGTGTACCTGGGCTGAAATCTTTGTTTTCAGGGTGAGCTAATAAAAAACAGCACAGGGCTCTCTGAGGGTAGGGAGGGAAGGAGTTAGTGGGAGCAGAGTTACACGGGGGAGGTGGGTGAGAGAAGAGAGGCTCTGTGCTCAGCGGGGAATGGCCCTTGTTGAATTCCCCCTCAGCCTAATAATGGCTAATAGTGGGGAGCATGAGCCTGCGGCCACAGTGGACCCATGCCAGTTGCAGGGCTGCGTGCGAGCCATATCAAACCCCAACACCCGCTCTTCGCAGGCAAGCATGTAAACAAGAAGGCCAGCCACAAGAACATAAGAAAGAAATAAAAGTTGTTTGGTCTGTTGTCAGGAACAGATTGTTGGAATATTCTAACCCCAGTCCAAAAGGAACAACCAACAATAACAATTAGGAGACCACGTCCAACGTTTAAATAGACGAAGCTTGCATTTTCCTCGTGCCAGGCCCATTTCCAAGGGGACCAGCCGCTGGCCCAGCCCTGTGCTCTTACCATGGCCTGATGAGCCTGTGCAATCATCCATGCTGGACCAAAACATGTAACAATGTCACCTGTGACCATGAATCAGGAGCAGGTGAACTTCGCTTTCTGCTGAAGGTCAGCTGGTGTATTTTGATAGACATTTGCAGTCATACCTCTGTTCGTCATTCACTACAGATGGCACATCTACAGATGAATTGAAAATACTGTATTTTAGGTGAGTCTTCCAGATACTCAAAGTTACCCTATTTAAGAACAACCTTACTGATGGAAAATTCGAGGGTAAAAGGCTTTCTAAAGGGTATACACTTCTTTGTTTCAATAAGTAAAGTATATTAACAATAAACCTATCTTTTAAAGTGACTCAGGACAAATGCTATAATTTAATAAGTAAATAAGATGTCCTCAGACCTTGGATCACTTCATGCGGGCATTAAATGAACCCAGATCATGCTTTTCTTCCTTTGGTTCTTGTGCAAACTCCCATAACTCCTCTTTATCCTCCCTTTGTCTAGCTGTTAGCTATTGCTCTTTATGCACAGCATTAGGCCTGTTCACCCATAATCCTTGCTTTCTAGCAATTGCTGCTGAGTGCTAAGACAGTGGTTCTCAATTTTTTTGCATCATACTGCAATCTCCTGGGAGTTTAAAAAATTACCTGTGTCTGGGTTTCATCTCCAAAGTTGTGATTTGATTAGTCTGGGGCCTGACCTGGGCATAGGGATAGTTTAAAACTCTCCCAGGTAAGTCTGCTGTGCAACCAAAGCTGAGAAGCACCGGAATAGGAATATCCTATCTTGTTAGAAGTATGTATAAAATAAAAGTTGATTATGATCTGAGAAATTTTCCTTCGAATAAGCTTTAGCATATGAACCTTTCTGGTGTATAATTTGGTGCTCTTTGGGTCTCACGTTCTCATCCTTAGCTGTGCTCCAAGGAAGTGATTCAAGGAGGGAGAGAGGTAAGGATGTATCTGTGGTGGGTGCTCGGTGTCTTGAGCTCAACTGCAAAGGATCAAACCTTGACTCTGCCATGTACTGTGTGTCTTTGGGCAAGTGGCTTAATCTTTCTGTGCCTCAACCTCATCAATAAAGTGTTGTAAGGATTAAATGGATTAGTGCACACAGCGGACAGAGACTAGTGCCTGGCATCAGAGCCTGGCACAACCCGAGACTGAAACGGTAGGAAGCTATCACCAGCCCAGGATGGAAAGGGCAGGGGAAGTGGTGTTACCAGAATCCAGAGAAAGCCAAGGCTGGAGTGGTGACACAGAGCAGCTGCCAAGATGAAGCAAAGAAGCAGGGAGAGTGCAGGGAAGAAATACCCCGACCTCACTCTCTCTCCTTCCAACCTCTGATCTCCTGCTGCGGCTTCTCACTGGCTGAGCCCGCAGAGGGAAACCAGGGAGTTGAAGGAGAGCAGACCTCCAGGATGGGGGTCAACATCTCAGGACACAGAGCTAAGCAGGGAAAGGAGGAGAATGAATCGGGGTGGTCAGGGAAGTCAATAAAGAATTACCAGCACAATGGTGAGTGCTATGAAAGGTGTAAGCCTGATGATTCACAGACCTGTACCCCTGGGGCAAATAATAAAAAAAAAAATTAAAAAAAAAAAAAGAATTACCAGCACAGTCAGCAGTTACTAATTATTGTATGCTCTGGGGAGTCAGCAAAGAAAGTCCTTGCTGCCCTAGGACATGAGCTGTAGAATCCAGAGAATTGCCCCCTCCTGAAGAAAAGGTGCCATCACTACAGGTGGTTAGCACTCAACTGGGATGGTTCGACATGGCTCTGGGCAAAAGTCCAATCAGAACACAGGTCCTGAGCTCGTTGGGGATTTGAGGGTTGGCAGAGCCCCTCATCCCCATGGACCAGCCAGCGCTCTCCTCTGAACGCTTACCTCACGTGCTCTCTCCTCAGCTTCCTTCCCGCCCCTGCCTGAATGTATCAGAAACAGCTCGGAGTCCACTTCCTCTGCTCGTTGAAACACATTCCCGAGCCTGACTTGCAGCCTGCTTTGGAATTTCTTCCTCCATCCCTTCCCCGCCCCCAGACACCTCTTCTTTCCTCTCACTCATGAATGTTGACCTTTTGTCCAATAAAGACTCCAGTCTTCCAACCTCCCACTTTCTCCTCTGAGAAGGAGCCATTCTCAGCTGTGTTTGCATTTGCCTTACAAAACTGTCCTTGGAGTCTCACCACCTGTCGAGTACCGAGTGACATAAAGTGGAAGCAGAAGCCCCTATCTTCTGGCAAGTTCCATTCTAAGTGTGAGGGTTAAGAGGCAGTGTTCAATGCGACTGCTGGCTTTCGACGCAGACATCTACGCCGTGTGACATTTCCTCCCCGTGTTTTGTCACGACGCCATATTGCAAATGAAAATGATCAACTTTTAGGTTGAAGCCGGGTGCCTTGGCAACCTTTTCATACTGTGCTGATACGCATACTTGGCTGCACTGAGAGAGCCCTGCTGTGACTCTGTCTTCATTTACCTCATCAAGATTTTTCCAGATCTTATGACTAGATGCTCCTTTACCAGATTTAATTGAACTATCCATCCTTATTACTCCATTATGTGCATTCCAAATTCCCTTGGATTCATGCTTTCCATCACATACACATTGTGCTATCCTAACAGCCATCATTCTGCTCTGTCCCCCCTCATAAGCCGGCAGATACCAGCCCTTCTGAGGAAAGAGAGAAGAGCTCTGCTCCCACTAACTCCTTCCCTGCCAGGACTTAGGAGCCCTTAAGCAAGAGCATCATCATGATGTACCAATGTCCCCAGAAAGAGCTGGAGATTGAAGTTGAAAAGCCATATCTTCTCAGGTCTGAGTTGGCAGGATTTGAACCATGGATTTGGGTTCAGCCTGGGCAAAAGCAACAGCAGAAATAGGAGCGCTCACTGAACACATAGGCCTTAGGGATTCGACCAATCCCTGCCCTCGAGGAGCTTACATTTTATTTTTATTTATTTTTGGTAAGGTCTGCACTTTCTTCTTCTTCTTTTTCTTTTAAATATAATTGACACACAATGTTATGTTAGTTTCAGGTGTAAAATTTAGTGATTTGACAAGTTTGGACATTAGGCTGTGTTCACCCCAAGTGTAGCTACTATCTGTCCCATTACGTAGCTATTACAATATCATGGACTGTGTTCCTTGCAAAGGAGCTTGCATTTTAGATAAGGAGAGAGGACACAGTGTGTACGCACACACATGCACACACAAGTGCACACACGGATGTGTGCACAACACACTCCTACCCCTAATCACGCAAGCTGGCGAAGGATGTCAATTAAGTAGCACATAAATAGTAATAGTTGTAATGCATTTTAAAAATCTGTAATGCAGGCATTTCCCTTAATCAAGACTCATTATCTACCCCGGAAATTTCCATTTCAATTGGTATTGGTGGGATTTCTACTATATTTCTTAATCCACCTGTTTCCATATGCATAAATTTGGTGGCTGAAAAATTGCTCCCACTTCCACATCCAATGTACTGCTTGACATTTTGAATTCACGACACATCCACAAATTTACTGCCAATTTTTCCATCCATATCTAAAGATGTGTCTTGAGATGATGTCTTAAGACGTAAATACTTTTCAAGTAGAAATTATCTAAAAATAACTCCCTATTTGGGTAGGTTGAAGTGTATGCTTTATATGTTCAGTTCTCATTTTTTTCAGGGTGGGCACTGTAACAAAGCCAATACCTCCAAGAACACGCCTGCCCCCACCACCGAAACACACATTTGCCCACATGTATCATTAGCAAAGAAAACACAAAGTCCAATACTGAGCAACGAGTGATTTTGAAGAATATCTTAGCTTTTAGCTTATAGTGGTGGGCGTTATTACAAGTAAGCCATTAATTTGTCATACCGACACCTGCTCTGTTTGCTTTGATGCTCTGTCCATATTTCCATCACAGCACTTCTCAAAGAGGTTGTGCTTGCTGCCTGTGCACTCGGAGGCCTCATCTCGCTAGACTGTGAACTCCTGGGAAACACGCAGTGGGTCTTGTTCAGCTTGGCATTTCCAACATGGAGCACGGGGCTTTATGTGCAGCAGGCCCAGGGAAATGGGGATGGATGAACTGATTGAATAACCAATGAATGGAAAGTGGGAATTCATAGGCTTTACTCCTCCTCGAGAGCAGGAATGGACCAATGAGTAATTCTGAGAAAGGAAGCATTGTCTATGGGGTCAATCACCTTCCCTGGCAAAATCACACCCCAGAGTGTAGCCCCGTTTGCACTGAGGGTTGATGACTGAGCTGGTGATTGGAGTGTCCCTTCCTGGTCTGGGGAAGGATCTTAGTTAAGGGCAAGGCCTTCATCACCCTTTGGAATGCCTGGCATGGACCCTCCCAGACAACGAGGCAGCTTAGACTAGAACCAAGTCACTTGGCCCCCCTATCATGTCCCTTCTTAGTAAAATACTCTATCATTACTCCCATAAAAGTGGAAGGCCAGGTCATGTAGAAACTAGGGTACATTCAAAAACTTCCTAACAAATAGTTTCTCCAATTCCAAACTAGTTCCCAGGTCTGACATAGGAAGAGAAGAAGAATCTAGTCTCAAAAGGACATTTGGATTTTGCTTGAAACACATTTCAAGAAAATTGTCCAAGACAAGAAGCCCTGTAGTGCTTTGTGATTTAATCTAGCTTGTAGCTAAATCCCATCATGAGGAAGGGGGAAAGGCACCTTTAAAAAAAAAAAAAGATTTTATTTGAGACAGAGAGAGAGCAAGTGGGCACACATGAGTGGGGTGGGGGCAGAGGGAGAAGCAGACTCCCCGCCAAGCAGGGAGCCTGATACTGGACTTGATCCCAGGACCCTGGGATCATGACCTGAGCCGAAGTCAGATGCTCAACTGACTGAGCCACCCAGGTGCTCCGAAAGACGCCTTTAGATAGTGAAGTGTCACTGATGTTGTCAGCCTCTTCTCTTGGCTCAACCTGGCAAAATGCTAGTGAAGAAGGAACCCATCTGACATGAGTGGTCAGAGCCCTTCAGTGTCCCTGTCCCATACATGGCACTTCTGCCCCATCAGACATCAGAGTCCCATCTGTGAAGATCAGGTTGTCTAGATGGACAGGGAACAATACCGTATTGAACTATGTGCTAAGAACTGCTCACAGGGGTTCTATAGGTCATGGAGTGTCATTCTCCTCCAGTCACATGAACAACGCCTAGAGTCATTTGAGCCTTGACAATATTTGTTCGATATCTCAAATAAATGAAGTCATACTGAGTCACTGGTAGGAGGAATCTACCAGCAGGACAGGAGTAGCCTGGTTGACACTAGTGGGACACTGTGTACAAGGCTGCCCAAGTAAACACACGCAGATAAGCAGGCACAGCCATGGGGTATTCATTCACGCCTTGGCTTCAGGGGCACTGTGTGACCCATGTCACGATTCAGGTTTGCATTTGCTTTAAGCGAATGCAAACTTTATTATACTTGTTTTGCAGAAACTAAATTAAAGAGGAATTATTCATTTGTAAACTTTTTTGTGTCTGTAACCAGTCTTAAAGAGCACCTCTGTGCTAGTACAATAATTTTTTAAAACTTCAATGAAAATACACATTTTCGAGGATCTGTCTATGATAAAGTACACTCTTATAAAGAAAGGTTGATAGGTAATCAAATGACAACTGAATTTACAATCTCATAATCTGGGACACTCCTTCCCATAAAACTTTATCTCGCCTACCCTGAAGAAACTGCTTCCTTGACTGTGTTAAATGAGACAACAATTAAGCAATGGGGATGTCTTTTTTTCAGACCAGAGCACAAAGCCAACAGTCCCGCTGATGACTGGTTACTAACAAAGGCTAGAAAACAAGGAGTATTGTGTGGCAGATCTATGCATTCACCAGGCCCCAGCACTGTGGGAGTCAGCATTTTGGCATGAACAGGCCAATGGTTTCAGGGTCAAAAGAGAAGCAATTAATCAAACCAGGAGGAAGAGAAATGAAAATCAAGCAGACAGTTATGAAGACCAGATAAGAAGAACAACAATCCAATATCTGTATGGATAAACAATGCTCCCCTTTGCACACTGTGGAATGTGCAATCAAGTGTGAATAGGGGGGAGCCAGAAATAAAGAAATGGTACTCTCCACTCCCGTTCCCACAGACATGGCTTTTCTCTCCTTAATTTGCAGACCCCTCATTCCTCGGGCTCTGCACCTGGATTACGCACCTCCAGGTCTGTGGAAGCCAAGGCCAGTGCAAGGATGAGAGCCACCCGGGAAGAGGGAGGAATGAGAAACACACTTTCTGCCATTAGTGAAAAATGGAACTTTTCCAGTCAACCATCTTGAAAGTCAATTCCTCGGGCAATGGTGTTCTCCTTCTTTTTGACCTGTGCTCCCACATCCTAACGTTGCAATGATAGATGGAGGAAGATGGCAAATCTAGATCAACCTGCCTTCAATTGTGTATGTAGCAAAAAACCTTACAAATAGGAGGTTTGCTTAAATTTCAAATGCAATCATAACTTCCGTTAAGTGCTTCACAGGGCTAGGACACCTTGTATCCGCCTCGCCTTCCTCCCACTGGGCTTTGGTGGAAGGGAGGAGCCACAGCTTGTGACCAGTGAAGAAAGACTTGAGGGTGGAGGGAGAGACTAGATCTGATTTGTGTTGTGCACAAAACGAGCAGTCTGTGAGTTGTCGAGATCCTTTGTCTTCAGCTTCCGGAGAGAAGGGTAAACTGAGTCCCAGGCTCAGGGCCAGGAAAAGAAAACAGAGGGAGACGGTCTCCTGATTTGGCCTGCCAGTTTTCACTGAGCCGCCCTTTGATAGGACAGCTGCCTTCTGTGGTGGGGCCACCTAAGAAGCACAGGGGGAAATATCTCAATATGAGAACCAGACCCAGACGGAAATATGCTTTCAGGGAAGGGATGTGTCTTGTTGCTCATTGTGGTTTTACAATACATGAGCCGAGTTTATATAGCAGCAGCAAAAATGCAGCTCTGTATAATATTGTCATACTTAAGCTATGTGCATGTTTATCATTTCCTTACCAACAACAGCTGGAGAAAATGGCTAAGTGGGTTTGGGGAAGAGGGAAGGGAGATGCAGAGGGAATCCAAACACCAGAATGGACAGCCTACAACTTCCTTGATAATGAAGCTCTAGATACAGTCATATGTCATTGGTGTCAGAGTGTCACGATTGCATTTTTTTCTTCCAAACACAGAAATAAGGATGGACATAAACCAGGACTGTGAAAATAAAGCAGCTGAAGCTCAAGACATTTTTACCTTGATTTCTTGAAGTTCTGTATTTGGCCCTTCTCCCCATGGGGTCTTTGTTTTCTTTTTGAAGGTGCAAACTTGTAATGGATGCATCTATTAACCCTTCTCTGACTCAAGAAGTGCAAGAGCTTGAATTGCACCTGCTGACTATTAAGATCCAGATTCAGCTATGCTACCAAATCCCTCTGCAACCTAGGACAGGCCCACACTGCCTGAGCAGGTCTTCCTGCCTGCCAAAGGCTGCTAAAGCAGGCAAAATGGTTCAGGGAAGGATTCTGGACTCTTAAAAATATGTCAAGCAAGAGCACTAGTCCCTTGTTGTTTCTCAATAGTTTCCCTTTTCTCCTACCATCTCCTTGGCTTGGGATGACTTCTCCCACCGCCTCCCCATCTACCCTCATTCCCTTCCTTTCCCTAAGTCTTCTTTTTTCTCTAACACTCAGCTAAGGCACTGCCTTCTCCAAGAAGCCTTCCCTGAAATCCTCAAGTGGTCCTTCTTCATTGGCTTCTCTCTTCGGATTCCTCAGTATCTCTTCGAGTTTGTCTGTTCTACTAAACTGAAAACCCTTTGGAAGCAAGAGCAATGTCCTTTCCATCTTTGTGTCTCCCAAAGTAGTCACAATGGTGGGCGCTCAGCTAATGAAGAGATGAATAACATTAATATATATCTGTAGCCACTTCACTACACTGATGATGCCAGTAAGGGCAAAGTTTGAATTCATCCATTGGTTAGTCCAAGAGCTGCCAACTGGACAGTGGGCCCAAGCCAGGTGCCCCACAAAATATATACAGCATTCAGGAGGGAAGACAGAGTAATAGAAGGAACACTGTAACCTCAGTTTACTATTGGAAAGTCTAGTGTTTGGTCCCACTCATAGCATGTCAGTAACATCCCCTTTGGATGAATGGTAAGACACATGTTCATGTCATATGTATATATATACACACTATTATATATATATATATATATATATATATATATACACAATTAAATATAGTATATGCTATTATAAAGCCTTAGTCCTGTGCTAAATTCCACTGAATGCCCTAAAAGACTGAGAGCACCAAAGACCTCATAGGCGTCAGGTTATATTCCCCTACTCCTGAGAGCCTGGCTGACTATTAAGTTGGCGTGACATAGGAGTATTTGGGGAGTTTCTCCAAATCCATTTATTTCACTACTTGAGTTCAGCTGCAATATTCAGCAGGGAAACACACTTTTCCTTTTTGGTTAAGAGGGACCATAAAGGGGTGCCTGGGTGGTTCAGTGGGTTAAGCCTCTGCCTTCAGGTCGGGTCATGATCTCAGGGTCCTTGGATCTAGCCCCACATCGAGCTCCCTGCTCAGCAGGGAGCCTGCTTCCTCCTCTCTCTCTGCCTGCCTCTCTGTCTACTTGTGATCTCTCTCTCTGTTGAATAAATTAAAAAGAAATCTAAAAAAAAAAAAGAGGGACCATAAAATGCAGATATGCTAAGAAAGGCCCGATGTATTCCGGACATGCTCTGTTCACAGTTAGACAGACACAGGTCTCTCCCTTGCACAAAATGAATATTGAGTCTAACCACAGGAAGGGTAAACGAGCCCTTCCTTGTCATCTTATTAGTCAGATTGCTTAACCTCGTTGAGTCTCTAGGACCCTCCGAGCTCATGAACAGACGTGACACTGTTGCTCTTCAGATAAAGTCAAATGCCCAAGAGTTTCCTGGCTTCGCCACTGCGTCACTAAAGACAAAGCCGTGGCCAAGACCATTCACCAGCTCTCCTGAGAGTCTCTGCTTGTTTACTTTAGGTAGGTATGCACTGCTATTATTCCTGGGAGGGTGAGAAAAGCCGGAGGTGCTGGGGATCCTGGGAACTCTTTAAAGTAGGACAGTGTGAGGGTGTGTTGGAACCCCTGGCACATTAAAGCGAGGGAGTGGGAGAAGCAACGCAGTTTGCTCTGCATTTGGTGATACAGTAATTACAGCTCCCCTTAAGAGTAGTTAATAATCACTTCCTATTTTGTAACCTAAAAGTAATGAACACTCTAGCTTTACTTGATAATTGAAGTTGACAGAATGCTAGAAAGAGCCTCATGATACACCCCTAACATCAGGGGAGTATTTCCTCTTTGTTTATCAACAAGGGAGTGTTTGTTCATATTTGTATGGCTTATCCTAGGTTTAAAACAGAGGAGGTAAAGACATATTCTCAGGAAAATCCTTGGAGTAAATTTCCAGTCATTTATCCTATGGTTTCAGTACTGAATCTGGCACAAACCAATGAATAAGTATTCCATTTTTAATTAACATATAATGTATTATTTGTTTCACAGGTACAGGTCTGTGATTCATCAGTCTTAGATAACACCCAGTGCTCATTACAACACATCCCCTCCCCAATGTCCATCACCCAGTTACCCCATCCCACCAGCCCCCTCCCCTCCAGCGCCCCTCAGTTTGTTTCCTAAGATTAAGAGTCTCTTAAGGCTTGTCTCCTTCTCTGGGTTCCTCTTGTTTCATTTTTTGCTCTCTTCCCTTAAGATCCTCTGCCTTGTTTCTTAAATTCCACATATCAGTGAGATCATATGATAATTGTCTTTCTCTGACTTATTTTGCTTAGCATAATACCCTCTAGATCCAACTACATTGTTGGCAAGATTTAATTTTTGCCATAAATGGCAAGATTTAATTTTTGGCAGTTGCATAATATTCTAATATATATGTGTATATATGTGTGTGTGTGTGTGTATATATATATATATATATATATATATATATATATATATATATCACTTCTTCTTTATCTATTAGTCTTTCAGTGGACCTCTGGGCTCCTTCCATAGTTTGGCTATTGTGGACATTGCTGCTATAAACATTAGGGTGCAGGTCACTACATTTCAAATCACTACATTTGTATCTTTAGGGTAAATACCCAGTAGTGCAATTGCTGGGTCGTAGGGTATCTCTATTTTCAACTTTTTGAGGAACCTCCATACTGATTTCCAGAGTGGCTGCACCAGCTTGCACTCCCACCAACAGTGTAAGAAGGGTTCCCCTTTCTCCGCATCCTCGCCAGCCAACATCTGTCGTTTCCTGACTTGTTAATTTTAGCCATTCTGAATGATGTGAGGCGGTATCTCATTGTAGTTTTGATTTGTAGTTCCCTGATGTCAAGTGATGTTGAGCACGTTCTCATGTGTCTGTTGGCCATTTGGATGTCTTCTTTGGAGAAATGTTTGTTCATGTCTTCTGCCCATTTCTCGATTAGATTTGTTCTTTGGGTAACAAGTGATCCATTTTGCCATCGTAATCTGAATGCATCCCTGGGAATAAAAACAGACCAAAACAGGGGCACCTGGGTGGCTCAGTCAGTCAAGCATTTGCCTTCAGCTCAGGTCATGATCCCAGGGTCCTGGAATGGAACACTGCGTTGGGCTCCCTGCTCTGTGGAGGGTCTGCGTCTCTCTCTCCCTCTGCCCCTCCCTCCACCTGCTCACGCTCTCATTCATTTGCTCTCTCTCCAATAAGTAAAAAAAAAATTAAAAAAAAATGAGTGGGAGAGCTACAGTGCTCTGGAGCCTCTTCCCGAAGTCCTCACCAGTTCTCTAAAGAGCCTAAGACGTCAGAGGTCAGACACTAACTATAACGGTTCCCATCAGTGAGAAGAATGCCCGTGACCTAACCAGATAGAGCTGCAGGAGTGGAGGTTCCACCAAAGGTTATTTAGAGACCAGAAGGTCTACCCTGCAATATCATCACTAACTTCCCCTCCGTCCCCTACCTTCCTACCCCCTCGGCCCCAGCCCAAAATCTTCAGTGGACACCCCTTGGTGATGAATGGGTTAGATTTGATGAATTATGGTTAAATTTGGATGTCCAGGCTTGCATGAAATATTTGAAAGCTAGAAGAGAACACCACTTTTTTGTGATAAGGAATCTCAGGAATTTGGGCCTTTCAGTTGGCAGATTCTGCTTTCAATTTTCAACTTTATTGAACTTTGTTATAAGCAAGTAAAATTTCTTTTCCTAATTTCAAGTAGATTTAAAGGAAACTAGGCTAAGGAACTATAATACAATGTAGTGCTCCCATTTCAGTTAGCTGAAATAAACATAATTGTAGCCCCTTCCCCGGAATACTGGAAAATTCTTTATTACCATCAAAAGTCAACAACTTTAACTCAGTCTTATTTTATATGTAGGCTCTCTTATTCTTTTTGTGTTAGCAGCAAGATGTCTTCATATGTGTATTTGCTACAGTCTACCTTGATTGACAGACTTCCAGTATTAAAATTGCTACCAGATTATTTATAAATTAGAAAATAAAACAGTGTAAATCAATCGAAGATGTATTTTAATTTTCTACCATGTTTCAGCAAACAAAACAACTACTTCCATTGCTGTGTACATCCCAGGAAATATATCCTCTCGTTATTTTCCTTTGGGCACATATTCCTGTTAGAGGTTAAGGAAATGGAGATGCTAATGAGGGGAGAGGAGCCAGACAGACAGCTGCCTTCCAGGTCCCCATGTGCAGTCACTACATTCCACAATATGCTCCTACGAGCCAAAAAAAAAAAAACCAAATATATGTGATCTCTGTTCCAGGACAAATCTGATGCTCAGGAATTTACTCAGATTAACCAAATAGTTAAGAGATTGATGTACCACCTATAGAAATCAAGTGAAAGATAAGAGATGGGAAACCAGGTAGAACCCAGGATGGTTGGTATGTCTAGAAGGAGCTGGTGTTCTGCTTTGAAATCCCAGAAATTTGCTCTTAACTGTGTCTATGGATGACATCAACCAAAATTCAGACGTGCTTAGGGTATCTTCTAGAATGACAAATTTATTCAAAATACACTGGACAAGGGGGCACCTGGGGGGCTTAGTTGGTGAAGCCCCTGCCTTGGACTCAGGTCGTGATCTCCAGGTCCTGCGATCGAGCCCCTGGTCAATGGTGGGACTCCCTGCTCAGTGGGGAGTCTGCTTCTCCCTCTCCCTTTGCTGCATTCCCCCCCACACACTCATGCGCGCATGCTCTCTCTCTCTCTCAAATAAATAAACAAAATATTTTCAAAACACAATGGACTAGAATAAACAATCATATGCACGTGATTCTCTCCCTGTACTCAGGCTCTATGGGAAGCTCTACCATAACCAGGAGCCACCTTATTGGTTCATCTTGAGAAACTGTTGTCATAAGAAACAAAATGCTGGTCTTTCCCATCATCCCTACCTGAAAACTTATAGGGAAAAGCCAAGCATTAACCAGAAGGGGGCTGCGTGTCCTGGGAACCAGAACAAGAGGCTTAATTCAATAGAACATATTGACAGAATTGAGTCAAAGCAGCCCAAGACATCCATGTGATAACAGGAATAATTTTACCAACCATGGCAAAAATAGAGTTGAACGACTATACTCTTCTACATTATGGATTTCTTTGCAATTGAAAAGTCCCGGAGTCCCCAGTTGTTCCCCCCCTCCCTAGACAGTGGGCACATCCATGAAATCATGCTCCTGATTGTCCTTCCACTTCTCTAAGACTAATCAACCTCCTTCACAGGGGCATCTGAGCTGTTGTCTTCCAGGTGCCTTTGTGTGGGAAAAGTGTGCTGTCAACTCAAGAGTCTCCCATTAAATTGTCCAAAGACTCAGGCCAAATAACTCTCTGAGCCTGAAATCAAGGCTGTTTTCCCCAGACCCATAGATATCCCTGATACTAATTCTTCTACCCACGTACCCCACTCTGAAAAGGGACCGCCCCAAATAATAGACAAGTCCCTGAGAAGGAATAAACACATGGTAAGTTAGTGAATCGACATATTGGCTTATGTCAAGCACGTGGGATCTCCTGGAAGGGGCCCTAGATTAATTGGAAAATTGGAAAAAACTCTCCACCTGAGAGTTAAATTAGAAGATCAATATATAGAATACAGAATACTTGAAAGTATGCTTAGTTCTGTGTCCCCAAAGACTGACCAGAATAGCTCAAAGATGCCGTGTAAGATTGCCTTTCCCCCAGCTGCTGGGAGAGGGGGTAGAATGGGGCTGCTGGGTGATTGCCCGACCTGAGGGCAGGAGCAGCTGCAGGGACAAACACCAGGGCTGATGGAGGGAATGGCAGGATTGTTCTGCCTCCTCCCCCATTTCCCTGAACCCTGCTGGGAAATCAGGGAGCAGGAAGGCCCAGCTGTGAAAATGATTTGCAAACAGTAGAGCGCTATCCAAATGTAACATAATGAGTGATAGCTGAAGTCTTTATTAGTGATAATACAAAAGACCTGAGTTTCCAACTATGACAAACAATTTACACCATTAGTTTGAAACTAATATTTCTTTGAGGGTGAGTCAGGCCAGAGAGGATGATGATAAATGAATCCAAATTAAGGATAAAATCAGGAAAGGTGATCCTCTCAGATAATCTAGGGAAAATGCTTAGACTTACCCATGACCTGGAGTAACTATCTTTGAGAGGGTTTGTAAATGTGTGCTAAGGGAGACTTAAGAAAATCTGGCGGCGCCTGGACGGCTCAGTGGGTGAAAGCCTCTGCCTTCGGCTCAGGTCATGATCTCAGGGTCCTGGGATCGAGTCCCGCATTGGGCTCTCTGCTCATCGGGGAGCCTGCTTCCTCCTCTCTCTCTGTCTGCCTCTCTGCCTACTTGTGATCTGATCTCTCTCTCTGTGTCAAATAAATAAATAAAATCTTTTAAAAAAAAAGAAAGAAAATCTATGGAGGAAGTAGCATTCTTCAATTATAGGCAATTACATTGCATCTTGCCTGGGGAAAGGTTAGTGTGCAAAAGAGTGGTAGAATCCATGGTGTCTGCGGGCAGGGAGCAGAAGAATGTGCCCATGTTCACTCAGGGGGGTAAGGGAATGTACTGGGCAGAGGGAAACAGATGCCCTAGAATTTATCTTAAGATTCTGCTCTGAAATACGACTGGAGGATACTAGTCCAGTTGTTTTCAGAACTTTCAAATATGGAGAAAACTTTTGGGAAGAAGAGATTTCTTTTAGCTCTAAGAAAGCCCTAAGACTCCCCCACAGGTAATATCATTGTTCCTAAAAAATTGTATGCAAAATTCCCAACATGAGATTTGTGTCTTATAAGCATCAAGTTCTCAAGGAGCTGAAGTTTACTATCAAAATGCTTCAGCACAATAGTGGACAATGTATTTTCAACATTTCCTGCATGTTCTTTAATTTCATTCTTTCTCATGACAAGCATCTACTGGAAACTAAGATTCGCCATTTTGTCTAAAGACTCAATTGCATTAGATAAATGACATCTATGTCTCTGCTTATTAGTTTGAACATTTCATGTATCTCTTTGCTTTCTGCTCCCTTTTACAAAAGAGTCAGATTGAAACTGAAAAAAAAAAGCCAAATAATTGCACAAGTATTGGTGCACAAAGATGAGAACACAAAAACACAGCAGCTGACTGTAGGCGACATCATCCTGCAGTAGCCTGAAATCTACTAGTCGCTTAGTGTCTACACTGAGTGCTTGAAAGGTCATTTAGGCGTGCCAAAATACAACATAGAATAGTAAAGTCTGATCAAGACATACTTTTAGGATCTTCCTCTTGTGAAAAAATTCTAGTAAAAGAACCCCACAAATACCATAATGCTTTGAAATAAATTCAGCAACACATATCCACAAACAAGCAGAGCACAGATGTGAAACACTGTTCCATCTCCAGATGTGATGCACGTGCAGCTCATATGAAATTCATGATAACATTAGTGCTCTTATTCTGCAGTAATATTTCTCACTCTGAGTTAATTTTCATTCTGTCTTCTGAAGGGTCTTCTGAGCTTCATCAGCGCAGGAGGAGCAGAGAATGACTGATGTCAGAGCCTGCAGAGCTGAGGCCTGCTCCTGTTGTTGAGGGCACTGACTGCTGTAGGGCAAAGCCTCCAGGGTGGGGTCTCCCTTGTACATTTCTCTACTTAAATGCCATCTACAGTCATGGCATATGCTTAGAAATAAGCGTTATTATATGCCTCAGATAAAATATTCAGATATAATCAGCTTATGGAAAAAAGTTGAAGAAAGGCAATTTGTCTCCCCCAGGCAAGACCCGTATCTCAGTAATCATGGAAAACAGGAGCATGTTCAGTGTTGTCTTACTAGCTCATCAGGGATGCATCGACACACATCCCCATGCTCTTACCCCCTCGTACTTCTGTCTTAAATTGATAATATACACAGCAATTGGCATATTTAGCTGAAAGCCAATGCTTCTAACAGCCCTGTATGTCCACCTTGCTCCCCAGTAGGGAAGAACTCTATATCAAAATAAAGCCAAATCTACATTTCCTAAGCTATATTCGATAGAGGTAAGTCAAAGTCCAAGTGTTAAGGCATTATGAAAAGGTACCTGAAAACTACATCCCTGAAATGAAGGGATACCCAATGAAGTGGTAGCTTTTTATTTTTGCAAAGACAGTTGACCTTATCAAAGCTTCAGACCAGAAATTCAGTTCATCATTTCATCTGGAGTCTAAGAGCACGAGAGTCATTTGCTCTTCACACAATAAAGTCAGATGGTTATGTCACAAGCCATTTAGAGGTTGAGTCCCTTGAAAAGGCACATTTGCAGGAAGTACTGGCCAGAGAGAAAAGTCTGTGGCTAAAATAAAGTCACAGACATCCAGGAATTCTGACTTGAGGAAGAGGTCCTGAAAACAGTGGCCAGAGATGCTGAGAGTTTTGTACGTGAGGGCTACTTGTAGTCATGAATCAGACAGGTAATAATTCCTACATGTGCAAATTTTCCTTGGCGTGGGTGCCCAAAAAGCTGTTAGGCTGAGAGCAAAATGTCTGCTCGACTGAAGCCAACCCTGTTCCCATCCGTGGATGGATGGTCCTTAACGTGAATGAGGAGAGGATAGTTCATTCCCTACATGCTTGTTCACCGAGACCGGTCCAGTCTACCAGCATGAACTTCCTGCTTCATGCAACTGAGCCAGACCATCCACTGGTTGAGCCAGACCACATTGCCTGGCCAGCCTCGCTGAGCTGGTAAGAATCAAGATCAGAGACCAGCTCAGTTGGGTTGGTAGTGAAGATACCACTGAAAACTGCACCAGCTGCTCAATAGACTTACGCCCCATTACGGTTCCTCATTCGTAGGTGACAAAACAAATGATACTGTAGTGGAAGACTAATTAGAGCCCAACAAAAAGCAGAGCAGTTGTTTTTAATGACTGTATCTGGCTAAGAACTCTAGTGGCCAGAATGAATAAACTTAGCTTCTTAGAGTTCTTCTCCAAGATAGGATCCTATGTTTCTGGGCTCACTCTTATGAGTGAATTAATTGTTTATATAATGGTTTCTTCTCCAAGACTTTAGGGCAGCTTTTCTCTACACTGGCACTATTAATATTTGGGGCCAGACAGTTCTTTGCAGTGGGGGCTGCCCTGTGCATCTATGTTTAGCAGCATCCTTGGAGCCCTTCTACTCAATATGGGGTACTCCCCCACACCCAGCTGTGACAACATGAAATATCCCCTGAAGGAAAAGGGTTCAAAGTCACACCCAGTTGAGAACTACCAGTTTAGAGCATTACTTAATAAATACACTTCATCCGTACCAGTAATACCTCTCCCCCAATTCCTTACTCCCAAGCCCTCCAAAAGAATGACCTCTTGTTCTGTAAGATGACCAGCTTCAGTTTAAACAACTTCCCCATCAACATGACTGGTCATAAGGACAACACAGGAATTAATTCAAATTGTTATCCCTGGATATAGTTCTTAGAGAAAAGTGTTCCCATCCACACATCCTGGAAAACTAAAATTGAAAACTCCAAGCAGAGATTTGTTGAAAGAATGAAATAAATTAAAGCCCAGCAAATGCTCTTGAAAAATTCGAGTAATATCAGAAAAATGTTTAGAAACACCTAAAAATCACCCAAATCCCACCATGCAGAAATAGAACCATAGCTGAGAGTTGGCATGCATTCTTCCAGACACGTCTCTGTGCACTTCTACAGGGATAAAGTCTGACGGATATGCGGAAGCTCCTTGACCGGATGACCCGGGATAAATTATACCATGATTCCACATTGACATTTACAAAAATGAGATTATACGCATGCAATTTTAAATTAAAAGAATGCAATTGAATTTTCAGATGAGGAACTAAAAACTGAAGAAACTGATGAATTTCAGACAAATGTTTCTTCACCACTAGAGATACTGGTTCTGAAAAGATCTCCCTGAATTAAGAAAATGTTTATGCCAAATTTTAAGAGCTGAAATTATTATTAAACTGCCCCCTTTCAGCATTGGGGAGTATCTACTGATTCCCTAACAGAGGAGATGAGGAAGGAAGTTAGCATATTTTTCCCACCCCTGTTCCTCCCATCCCCAGTTGGATTAGTTATAATATTTACATGTGACCTTTAAGTTCTATTCTTTAGCCATACTTCCTACGGTTGTTTGGTCTCAGTTCTATTTTAAATGAATCCACAGCCTCTCAGTTCCTGAATTCTTTATTTTGATTCATTTTTTATTTGGCTGGATTGGTTTTCAAGACACAGTTTTTATTTGCAAAAAGGACCCACAGATGCTGTATTTCTTGAGCTTTTCAATCCTCGATGATATCTGCCTGCTGCTTTCATACTCAAAGGACGATTGGCCAGAGATTCGATTCTTGGGTGACCGTTTCTTGCCCTCAAGCTTTACAGACACGGCTCCAGGATGGTTGCTGGAGGAGGTGGCTGGTTCCCACTGCAGCCCGCACGGGATGCTGGGGCCTACGGCTCCACCCAGCTCTCTGGTCCCTTCTCTCAGGGAGTCCCTTATGAGGCCACACCTGCTCCTGATGTGGCCTGCGAGCTGTGGGGCCAGTCCCTCCCCACCTCTCCACGCCGTGCTGGGAACACAGCCCTCTCTTCATCTCTCACAATGACAGCAGAAGCAGACCCTTGTGCCTCTCCCACTGCCCTCACCCATCTCCAGGGAACACGGGTGGCCACTCTTTCCCTTCTTCCCAGTGTCGTTCCATGGGATCTAGAAGGTACAGAGCCATCTCTTCCTCCCCTTTCCCAGAATAAGCCACCATTGCTGTCTCTTCTAAGCTTCTTTCAGCTGAATTTCCTCTCAGGATCTGCCACTGAGTTCTGCCCTTTGGTCGCGCCTAGCTACTCTAAGGGTACCAAAAAGGCCTCCTTGGATACTCTTAATATCCCCACTCATTCCAAAACAGATATATGCAATAACTGAGGATTACTTATCCCATGATTCCATACTGATGTTCCAGTCTTAAGCTCTTGTCCTTCAAGGCAGGTAACCCCAACTTCCTCAAGTGTCACCCTTCCCCCAAATTTTGACTGTCCTTTTGATCTACCAGACACATCCGAACACATGGAAAGGCCAGAATAGTTACGTGGTTAGATTGTGTCAAAAAGCCTCTCAAGGGGTGTCTGGGTGGCTCAGTCAGTTAAGCATCTGCCCTCAGCTCAGATCATAATCTTGGGGTCCTGGGATTGAGCCCCAAGTGGGGCTCCGCCCTTGGCAGGAAGTTTACTTGTTCCTCTCCCTCTCTCTTGGCTTGTACTCTCTCTCTCTCAAATACATAGGTAAAATCTTTTTTTTTTTAAAGCCTCTCAACAGAATACACTACACGTAATGGTATTCAGTAAATATTTGTTGATAAAGGGGACGTATCAAGAATTCTATGAACAGGGCGCCTGGGTGGCTCAGTGGGTTAAAGCCGCTGCCTTCGGCTCAGGTCATGATCCCAGGGTCCTGGGATCGAGGCCCACATCGGGCTCTCTGCTCGGCAGAGAGCCTGCTTCCTCCTCTCTCCTCTCTCTCTGCCTGCCTCTCTGCCTACTTGTNCTCTCTCTTTGGAAAAAAAAAAAAAAAAAAAAAAAAAAAAAAAAAAAAAAAAAAAAAAAAAAAGAATTCTATGAACATGTTCCAGGGCTCAGGAAAGAAAGGATATATTATTATTATTGTTGTTGTTGTTGCTATAAACATTAACTGAGGGCTTCTCATGTACGTGGCAACTGCTTTAAGTTGTATATGTAAGTGGTCTTGGTCAGTGTTTACAACAACCCTAGGACAGAGGTACTATTCTTGTCCCTGTTTTAAAGCTGAGACAGAGAAAGTGAAGAATTTGCCCACAGTCAGAGCTAATAAATGGCAAAAATGGCCCTGAACCTGGAAAGAGTAAGAGATGCTCCACGTGGATTATTTTAAGGGAAATGGGCTGCTCTTCCCCTTGACTAAGGTTTGCAAGGGTACAGGCTTCAGGAACCATGAATTCAAATTTTTTTTTTAAGATTTTATTTATTTATTTGACACACAGAGAGAGATTACAAGTAGGCAGAGAGGCAGGCAGAGAGACAGGGAGAGGAGGAAGCAGGCTCCCTGCTGAGCAGAGAGCCCGATGCGGGCCTCGATCCCAGGACGCTGAGATCATGACCTGAGCCGAAAGCAGAGGCTTTAACCCACTGAGCCACCCAGGCGCCCCATAAATTCAAATTTTGGTGAGAACTCACGCGCTTCCTTTCTGTGCAGGAGGTTAGAGGCTCCCGTGTAAATGTCCCAGACAGAAATGCACCTATCCACGTGTGACCTGAGGAACACTCTTCCATTCCAACCAAACAATGGCCTCGTGATGTCGAAGGCCAGGAACGCAAGCTGGGGAGGAGAACGGAAGAGCCTGCTTTCACTTTCCAAGCCCCGGCACGCCAGCCCAGGACGGCTCTCTCTGCTGAGCACTCTCCACAGCCCAAGAGGGCCATCCATGTGCCAGACAGATTAAACACTCGGGGAATTTGATACGATCACTCCTGGGAGGGGTTTTTTTCCACTACTCTCTAATCCAGCGACGCCCGGGCTGGCAAAGGCAGTTGAATTGAGAGAGTGACTAAATGTACAGAGTCCTTGGAGGTTAGAATACAGTCTGTCTATGAGAGGAAGGCATTTTGCCTTTAGTCTGTCTGGATTTCTAATATCCACTGCAGACTATTAATCATGCGGACCAGACTTGAACTCCTTTGAATTGTTTTACATTTAATCAGAACCACCAGCACCAACTCTTCCCCAACACACAAAACCTTCAAAATCCTGCCTGATGATCTGAGTTAAATGATTTTAAATATTGAAACAATGGTTTATCTGGAATACATACCCCACGCTGAGCATATGTTTAATCATTTGAAAAAGACCTCAAAACCAAAAATGCAATTGCTATGCATATCATGAAATCATGAGAATTAAAAATTAGCCAAGGGCTTATCGTTCATTTCCTTTAGTTTCCCTCCTAAACTATTAGTTACCCTAGATTTTCACCATCAAGAATACTTTGGGGGAAAAAAATGGAATAAGTTCTTTTCTAGAGGACCATTTCCATCTAATTTTATTGGGTGAGAATTTGGCACAGAGTCTACACTTTAATGGATGATTCTGTATGTTAAAACGTCACCTGATTTTATTTGTGACCTTCATATAAAGCTGTCATGATTTACAAAACCACATCTATCTGAAATTCAGGCCTATCACTCTCCCTTGCTCTTCCAGAAACCTCTTATCTGTGTACTTGCGAGGCTTTAAATTATTTTATTCTTTTCACAAACCTATATTGTGTTTAACTCAAGAGTTTTCTATTTCGGTTTTCTGGGCTGCGTGGATGGAAATGCTTTTCTCTGTGCTGAGATAACAATTGAAGCCAAATTGGAAATACAGCGTGGTAGCCAGGTTCCAGAATAGACTTAATTCCTCATTCCAACCACACATAAATTCCTAAACTTGCTTCACGCAGAGAATCTGGGGAGTGAACCAAGTCTATGTTTTCCTTCTTCTACATTCAGAAGGGTAGATTGCGTGTTTCCACCTAAGGGCAGGGAGGGACTCAAGGCCCATACGCTCTTGAATGCATGATGTGGGGAGAAAGAAACAGAGCAAACATTTACCTAGGCCAGAAGAATGTTGCCACAAATCTGTCAGCAATACAGCTGCCAGAAATGTTCAAGGTGCAGAAAAAGTACATCTTTAAAGCAAAGCCTCTTTGGTTCTTTCTTTCGGGAAGTTTCTCGCTAATTCCCTCTTGCCCTTCCCTGGTCATCTGAGAGCCAGAACTTATGCACCATCGACTCATGGCAAACAGAACCTGGACCCGCGGGCTACAAGACAAAGGGCCTCATTAAACCACAGCCCTTTGCAAATCTGGTCGAGGCACACGTTCGCTGCCGAATTTCCATGTTAGGGAATTCTCCAGAACACGTGAGGTTTTTGATTGTCTATTTTGCTATAAGAAACATTTCAAGGCCAGACTAAGTTGAGGAATTTGGGACGTGATTAAGATGGAGGTTTCCTCCAAGGAGATGAGCTCCAAATTTGACATCCTCGGGGTGAGATAAGAATCTAATATCACAGCAGTGATGGTGTATTGGTCTGCAAGCTTCACCACCGAGCCATGGTGACCTTTCACTGCCCAGACTTTGCCTGAGTGAAGCAAGACTAAGTGCAAAGAGAGAAAATGCGGTAAAAACAAGGTGTAAGTTATCAACAACCACCATATACCCTGGATTCCCCACGCCCTGTGTTCATGTCATCTCTCCAGTGGTTCCCATACTCAGGAACAACCACTTGGTTGCTCATACTTGCCAGATAGCTTATCATTTTAATTAGGAAAATTAAAATTATAAACTAGGTACAGTTTACAGAAGAAAAGATAAATTCAACTGCGCTTTGAGGGCAGGGATTATGACACATTTATCTTTGTATTCGTGATGCCCGACATGACATATGGCAAATAAAAAAGGGCTGTATAAATGTTGAATTCAAAAACAGATAAGCTGTTTTATCTCTATTACTGGCTTTTAGCATTAACTAAGCATCCAAAGATCCCGGGTCTCATCCTAGCTCTGCAAAACACTATTGAAAAAGTTACTAACCCTTCTAAAGACTCGGTTTTCCCATCTATAAAATGGAGCAACTAACTTCCTTTACTTAGCTTATGTTACAGAGTTGTTATACACACCAACTGAAACACTGAATGTGAAAATGCTAGGAGACCTGAAAAGATGAATGCAAATGTAAATTTTTATCATCATTTTTAAGGATGTTTATCATTATTTATCATGATTGTCATTCATGATCACGGGGCTAGTACTCTAGGTTGCTCAGGCATCTCAAATCTTGTCAGAAAGAAAATTGCTAGGAGCCACAACAAATCTCATGCCGCATCAGAGCTTATGTTTCAAATTGGCTCAGTTTTCATAATAATTAAAAAAATTACTCCTAACAGTGCGTGCTTTGTGCCCATAGTGAGCCAACTGGGGCACAATCATATTCTGAAAGTTATCTAGCACCAACCCCAGGAAGAATTCGTGAGCAACACACACACACACACACACACACACACACACACACACACACACACACACACACTCTTCAGCACTGAGAATGTTTGATGGAAGGTGTGAAGAAGACCCAGCCCCAGAAAAACTGAGAAATAGTTTGTCTTCCATGACTAGCCAACTATATCTTCTCCCTCCTCAACACTGTCCCCACTTCCAGGTGCCCAGGATCCTCAAGGTATCTAGGACCTGCCAAACGTGTTCCTACACTTATACTCCTCCTGCCCATCAACACTTTGTTCAAAGGGCACAGTTGGGCTGGTCAGGAGTAGGGCAAGAAATCATCATGTAATCTTTGCAATCTTCATCATGTATTGAACATTTGCTGTGTGGCTTTACATTCATCATCAATTTTTTAACACTTTTTTTAAAGAGAGAGAGAGAGAGAGAGCGCATGTGAGTGGAAGAAGGGGCAGAGGGAGAAGAAGAGAAAGAATTTTAAGCAGTCTTGCATGCTCAGTAGGAAGCCCAACACAGGGCTTGATCTCAAGACCCTGAGATTAGGACCTGAGCCCAAATCAAGAGTCAGATGCTTAACTGACTGAGCCCCCCAGGTGCCCCATATTCATCATCAGTTTTAATCTTGACAATGACACTGTGAAGTAAATATTATTGACCCCATTTTATAGATAGGCAACCTGAGGCTTAGAATGACTAAGTCACTTGCCCAAAGGCATACTGCGTTCAAGTGGCAGAGTCTGGATTTGAAACCTGTTCTAGCTGATTCTAAATCCACCTTGATCCACGACTGCCTTCCTAAGTCTGTCTTTCACAGGACAATGTTGGTGTGCTAGGGCAGAGATTTGCAAGGAGGAAGAAGGTATTTTGGGAGCCACTCTGTTCATTACTGTTAATTCTCCAATTAAGCTTTTCCGTAGGGGCACCTGGGGTGCTCAGTCAGTTCAGCATCTGCCTTTGGCTCAGGTCATGATCCCAGGGTCCTGGGATCGAGACCCACATGGGGCTCCCTGATCAGAGGGGAGTCTGCTTCTCCGTCTGCCTCTCCCTACTCCCCATGTGCACTCTCTCTCTGTCTCTCTCTGTCTCTCTCTCAAATAATTAAATAAAAATTAAAAAAAAAACACCTCTTCCATACACATGGTTGACTAGGCTAGGCCTAGAGAAATACAAAGAACACAGTATTTCCATAATGTAAGTGACTACCGACAATTTAATGCTCTTTTATAGAGTTTCCTATGTTTTAAAAGGAAAGCTAAAAGAATGAGTTCTTAGTGGTACCATTTCTACCACTGAGGCAAGTAGATGAGGAAGAAGCTTTGTTTCTAGGGGTTTTTTTGTTTGTTTTTGTTAGTGTGTGTCAAAGGGCCAATCACTACACTGGTACTCCCAACACCACACCACTTAGGTGACCATCCAACCTGATCTCAAAGGTTTGACCTGTTGATGTTGTGTTCAATGTCCTCAATCTAGATATAAAAATGGCTGGGTATTATCGATAGCTGCTCAGTCTATCTCAAAACAGTATCTACCTCTATTATTCGGCAAAGCAGAAATGATGTTGATTATTCCTAATGTTATGGCTTGTTTTCCTAACCTCAGGGAAGGTGAGGAACTGTGTCTCAGGCCACACATGTCTCTAAGGTTAAATTACTATATGTACTCATAACATTATTCACAGAGACACACCTTTGTAAGGCTGGGGTTGGGGGACAGGACTAACACTCACCTTCAAAGTCTATCCTATGATGTCAAGCTTTCGTGGGCTCCTGTTGGTCTCAAGGATATGATCAGATACTTAATTCCCCAGAATCTGAACAAATAATTTGCCATTTAAAAAACTTGGGACTAATCATTCCTGCCCCTCTTCCAAGCTGGCCTTCGGGGGTGAGAGGTCATTAAACGTATGTTAACTGGGAAATGCTTCTGAGTAACCAGGTTCCAGGTTGCCAGTGCCTCCCACAAATACCTTCCTTGCAGAAACAGCATTCCCTGCAAGGCTCTCAGAGCAAAGGCAATGGGAGGAGCCTTCATGCTGCCAGAGGGTTCTATTTTGTAAGGCTGCTAAGCTCACCCCGGGGTCACTGAGTGAGGAGGGACGCCCCACCTGGCATTGCACAAAGGCCAAACACATTTCCCTCACCTCCTTCCCACACACGGCCCAGCTCTGGGTCATGTCTCTCCCCCCATCCTGCACCATGAGACTCCACTGGACCCCCCAATAAACAACCAGAGGCACCAAGAGCCAACAGAAAGAAATGAGGTGTACATTTTCTGGTTTCATTTCGCAACTCTTCTAGCTCGTCTTATGGCAGAAATAACATCTGCAATGTCAGAGGCCGATGAAGTAATAAATCACCAACCTCTCCCCTCCCCTGACGTTCACTGGCTTTACACTGCTCTGAGGCACCGTCAGCCCTGAAAGCTTTATGACTCTGTGTCCTCTGATCTGAATAGACATCACCGCTTCCGAGAGCTTCATGACCTCCCTCAGCTTCACGCTCACTTCAGGAGGGGCGTGTGGGCACAGTCGCCAAGGGGCATCACTCCCTTCACGGCTGCAGGTGGTTTCGAACCTACAACCTTCCGTCCAGATTCCAGGAGCAGAACCCAAACAGCGAACTGGGTTCCAAAGCAGGTCAGAGAGCAAAAACGCTTCTTCCCATCAATAACTGAGGGACACAACACTTCAACATAAAGAATGCATTCAAACCCACAAAACCACTTCCCTCCAAATTCTTGATAGCAAACTTGTTAGATTATTAAACGAGGCTTGCTGTAAGTAAAATTCAGAGAAGAGCGTTCACACCTTCTCCGGAAGGGCCCATCTGGGGCGCTGGGGCCCAGCTCTCACGTTGTTGTCCTGTGAGGAAAATGCTAGCATGCAGGCAGCCCGGCCAGGGTGAGCCCTACCCCCCACCCCCCAGGGCACTCCACGGCCCAGTGCACTGAGTCGTGTGAATACGCCGTGATGCCGAGAAACAGAGTGTTGTACGTGCTGTGGGAGGCTGTGATGAAGTTGGAATTTGTCTGCCTTCGCTTGGGACTTTGTTATTAGACTCTTCATTTAGAAAAAGGTCCAGAGTTGTGGGCTACAGGAAGTTGTGTGTTTCCTTTCAGGATATGCCAACTCTGTAGAAAATTACCATCTGTGGTTATTACCAGTTATTTATGCTTCGGTGTGAATAAAGGCTGTGAGAATCAGCTTTAAAAGCAAAAGATGGAGAGAAGGACCCTTGTCCATGAGCGAGATATGACTCACTAGGAGACAAGGAATAAAAAAAAGATAACTTTTTTGCTACTTAGTTAAAACGCATACTCTCTCTTTCATAGACACACACACACACACACACACACACACACACACACCCGCATGCGCAAGGCGTCTGTGTTGTGTCTGGTCCTCTGCTGGGCTGCTGACAAGGCAGACACGAAAACCTTCGGTTCTCATCTTGTTTAGAGTTTTGCTTGGGATCTGCTCTTCTGTTGGGGTAGAATTCGATGGAGCAAATGTCTTAGTGCTTCCAGGCAGAGCTCAGGAGCAAGAGGATGCAAGAAAGATGTTAGAACAAAAGGGAAGGGATAAGGAGCAGGCTCTAGAGGGCATACATGGATAGAAAGATGCAACATCGATCAGAAAAATAGTCTGTTGGGGGTGGGGGGGCTGTGGAGACAAACCCAGACTCGAATTCCAAAGACCTGAGGCCTCCTTCTAGGGTAGTTTCTATAGAACTGTGGGCCCTCCAATGGCATTCTTCCTTCTCCAGGTCCTGATTTTCCCATTAGATAAATGAGGAGTGTAGAGTACACGGGGGGTCTCACCGAGGGGGGATTCTGCCCTCTTGGGATATTCACCAATATCTAAAGACATTTTTGGTTGTCAAAACAGAGGGTGGGGAGAGGCCAGGGATGCTGCTAAAGATCCTGCAGTGCACAGGACAGCCCCCCAACAAAGAGTTATTCCCCCTAGAATGTCAATAGTGCCGAAGTAGAAAACTCTGCGCTACACCATTTAAAGGATCTATTAACCTCTAATGAGATCCACATGGTTGATGGAACCCAAGACATAGGACTGGTCTGGAATCAGGAGTCCAACAGCCATACTTTGCATTTTTCCAAGGGCCAAAGAGCCAATGTGGAGCCATTATACTTGTAAATTTGGCCTTCTTTCCTGTCATTCATGAGCTTCTGTCCAACATACTCAGAGGTTGACCAGTGCTACTCAAAGGGTGGTTTGGCCTGTGGTAAAGTTGAAAGATGCATTAAAGTGGCCTGTCAGCAAATATGCCTCCACGTGGGGGCTGCTCTGAGTGTGTACAACACATAATGTCACCTGCATCAATTCATACTTGCTGATATTAAAAAGATATTTCAAGGGGAACTTTTGAATACACAGAGTTTGTAACATGCATATAGTGCAAGAATTAAATATCAAACACCATAGCAGAGAAGCCACCTACACTTCTTGGTAACTGTTGAGCGAATACGGCCAAACACAGCAGAGGTGCCCTGATGCGTTTAGAACTGGCTGGAGAGGTTCCAAGAGTCATAGAACCATTCCTCTCTCCTGCCACAGACACACCTGGGAAGAGAGGAACCGATGAGAGAAGAAAAGTACTAGGACTCTGAAGGTCTTAATAGGAAGACTCCCACTGGGGCAGCTGGGGCTCTACCTTGTCAGGTGTTTGGCATAGGAAAGGCAGTTCAGACAGCCAAGGCCAACTGGCTCTTGAGTTGGCCTGCATTGCCCTACTCCTCTGAGGCCTGAAATATCCACTCAGGACTCTGCTGAACTGCCACTGTTCAGTTAGGATACCCTGTGCCCTACCTCTAGCAACATCAACATATGGTGACGCGTGGAATTCTTCCCACCTTGCTGGGCCATCAAGACCCAGATGTGCCATGGGCATGCTGATTGGAGGCCTAGAGCTGCTCCTCTTAGATTCCTCTGAAAATGAAGCAGAAAAAGTCATCAGGAAGGTTGGGGAATATGGGATTCCCTCTACTCTTGCCCAAATTACTTACGTAGCCTCCTAACTGGTCTTTTGACAGCTGATTCCCCTCCAAGTCTCTTCTCACCAGTATAGCCAATGGATCTTTCACACTCAATGTCCATTACATTACGTTCCTACTTAAATGCATAGAATGGCTCCATAGGGCTCAGGGTATTACGACAGAACTCTCTAGAATAGATAGATAGAATCCTTTGATAGAATTCTAGATATAATCCTTTGGAAAGGATTCCAAAATGCCATGCATGGATCCAACTGCTATCTACTGCCTCTTGAATGTAATATCCCACCATGCTATCTATGTTCCAGACACACCGGCTTTCTTTCAGTTCTTTGAAAGCCCCCTGATTCTTTCTGCCACTGGGCCTTTGCACATATTATGTTATCTGTCTTATATCCTCTTCCTTCCAGGCCCTCAGCCCCCCTTGTTAACTGGTTAATTCTATTCTCCTTTCAGAGCTCAACTCAACTACTTCCTCCCTCACAAACGCCATGTCCAACTGCCCTCAGTAGGTCATTCATCATATACTAGAGATATATGAGGTATATGACCTCATCTACACAGGTTCCTTCCTGGGACCATGTGTCTCTTCTTCATTGCTCTTTATACAATTGCAATTTTGCATTAATGTGTTCAGTGGTGTTTAATAAAGATCTCCACAATAAACAAATGAATGACTTATTCCCTCCTGAGGTGGAAAAGGGCTCTGACCACACATTCCTATTTCTGTCTCTTTGATGGTTCCATCTTTGCAGCATGGGAGGATGTTGGCTTATATCTGCCTGTCAAGAACCCACCTTCCCTGCCAGCCCAGTTCACCCACTGTCCTCGATGAACTCCCCTCTCATCTCCCACTACTTGCAGAATCTATTCATCCCTGTGGTACGTTATTTGGATCTTCTCACACATTGCTTTGAATCAGCATCAGTTGTCAACACATTACTCTTCATTTTTGCATTCTAAACTCCTTGAGAAAAGAGACTCAGCCTAGCACACTGCTCTGCAAAGTTGTACATGCTCAATAAATATTCATTAAACCAAAATGCCAGTTGTTAAAGCTCTGGTGATAAGAATAATCTCAAGTAACAACTCTAAGATAACACTAATGCCAGTGACATCCTACCCACTCAGTTTCTCAGGGAGGATAGGGAATGGAGATGGGAAGAAGTTCTGCCTCTGTGGGGGAAGAAAAACTAGGTATGTTGTGCGCATCTTCTATCAGAAAGTTACTATTATCTTTGAGGCCCAGTGAGATTTCTCCTCTTGTTTCAGATGGCTATCCTGGCAGTACCACTGGCTTTCTGCATGTAAGGTTGTCATAGTTAGCAAATAAAAATACAGGTCTCCCCGGTACATTTGAATTTCAGATAAACAATAAATATTTTTTTGTGTAAACATGTCTCCTAAACTAAGTGGGATATACTTATGCTAAAAAAATTGCTCATGATTTATCAGAAATTCAACTGTAACTGTCATCCTGTATTTTATCTAACAACCTGAACCACATGCTTTTTTTGTTTGTTTGTTTTTTGTTTAAATTCAATTAATTAACATACAATGTATTATTTGTTTCAGGTCTGTGATTCATCAGTCTTAGATAACACCCAGTGCCCATTACAACACATACCTTCCCCAGTGTCCATCACCCAGTTACCCCAGCCCACCACCCCTTTCCCCCCCAGCCACCCTCAGTTTGTTTCCTATGATTAAGAGTCTCTTATGGCTTGTCTCCCTCTCTGGGTTCCTCTTATTTCTTTTTTCGCTCTCTTCCCCTGTGATCCTCTGCTTTGTTTCTTAAATTACACATATCAGTGAGATCATATGATAATTGTCTTTCTCTGATTGACTTATTTTGCTTAGCATAATGCCATCTAGATCCATCCACATCATTGCAAATGGCAAGATTTCATTTTTGATGGCTGCATAATATTCCATCGTATACACATACACCACATCTTCTTTACCCATTAATCTGTTGATGGACATCTGGGCTCTTCCCATAGTTCCGCTATTTGAACCACATGCTTTTAACATATGGTTGACAATGCCATGATATTAACTGGTGGTTCCAAATGATAATCCACAAAAAAAATGAATATCAGTACAAAATAATCAGATGAACCTAATTCTTCCTCAATGTCCATTCAATATGCCACCATATCACTCCCCGAACCATCATTGCCTGAAAGGGAGAGGGATGGATCTATTTTATTCTTTGCATACAATCCTCAGGAAGACATTACATTTATATATGTACTCAAAGCATACTTGTGCCACTGCCTATTACGTTCACAAGGAAGGAATAGATTTTGGTGATCATTTTTATAATGTTCCCACAGAAGATTTAGAGTTAAATTCTAAAATAATACCACAGTTTCCCATATACAAAATCTTACATTAGAAAGTGTAAAAGTGGAAACCAATTTTGAACATTTTATATAAGTTACCATGAATATTCACGATGTAACTCACCATCACATGTGTTTGTCCCAGAGCATGGGGTTGTGCATGGAAAGGAAAAAGCATATATTCTCCAGCAATTTTCCTGGAGACCTAGGATTTTTTAGGGAGGAGGACATAAAAGTAAAGAATGAGCTGTCCACCCTGATCAAATTTGTCCTTCAGAAATCACAACTGCTACAGAGAACTTACTCCCCACAACCTCAGTGGAGGATGCCAGATTCTTGTAACTGGGGAGGTTTTGTTTGATTTCATTACCTCTTTTCCTCCCTTACAATCCTGCAAAGGGACGCTTTTTTTTTTTTTTTATCGTTATTAACAAGACTTAAAACTCTGTTTGATGCGACAAATTTTTCTGAGTTGAGTGATCGCACACATGTGTGAATGTGACAAAACCACAATAGGACATTGGCTGGACAGGAAACTAAAGGGAATTTATTAGGATGAAAGTTGGAGCATTTCCTTTGACCATAACCTGATCATTGTCTACAAGTTCTTGAAAGAACATGTTCTGGCTTCTTTGGGACTCAGCCATTTGTAAGGATCTTAGATCATTAAGACAAACGTAAACATTACTGTGTTCCTACTGTTTCCCCAGAAGATAATGTTCCTAGGTGACCATCAGTAAGCATTAAAAACATCTAGTTCAAAGCCTAGTTTTCCAAAAGAATGATCTCTGTGTTGAAATTAACGGGGGGGGGGGATGAATTTCTGTCATCTCTGTCTCTGGTTTTTCTTTCTTTCTTCCTTCCTCCCTCCCTCTCTCTCCCTCCCTCTCTTTCTGTCTCTCTCTTCTTTTCTTTCTCTCTCTCCCTCTCTCCCTCTCTCTCTTTTTCGGGCATATGTTGACCCAGATAACCAATTTACACACAAAAATAAACCGTATATTTGAAAAACAGAGCTTTTTCTTGGAAAACAGAACTTGGCCAAGCTAGGAATGAGTTTCTCTTCAATATTTGTCACTTCCAACTTTGCATATTAAGATAGTAATGCTTTACATGTGTAGAAGGTTCTGCATAATTAGACAGTGTAAGTGGCGTGGAACTAAGATGTCTATTTCTCTGTAGCATTTCTTTGACCATGGAAAGGGGTGTTTCCAGGAGGCCTGGGAAAAGGTCAACCATAACTTCCAGGGTCTTTAACGCCAATTTGCAGTGAATCATGTTTTAGTGTGTGTCTATGATTGTGTCTGTGCTGGGGCAGGGGGTAGGCGGTGCAGGGAGTGCCTGTGTGCATGTGTTAATTTGTCTTACTCCCTTTAAAGGCAGAGACTGGCCTACTCAGACCATCAGAGAATTATATTAGCACAGGTTTGCAGAGGCATTCCAATTAAGCAGAGATAAATGAGCCTCCACGAGGTGAGACACGAGCTGGTTCAGATATTTCAAAAGGAACCTTGTGCTCCTTCACTTGATTGGCACCCGCCGAGAGCCTCCAAGGGCCTTTTTTGATTTTGGTGTTCATCTGTATTCTCAGCTGCCACTGGGCCGGAAAGTTCATGACAGGCTCAGGCTGGTAGAAAATAACACCAGTTGTCCCTGGAGAGGCCTTGACTGCCACTGCCAAGCCTTGCAGGCCAGACCCGAGCTGAAGATCTAGCAAAGGCGAGAGTACAGCAGCGGATGAATCTCCCATTCAGGGCCCGAGAGCAAAATGCAGCCCATGGTTGACAGGAATCAAGTAACAGGGCCTCCAACCAAGGGGCTGAGCAGAAGTGTAGGGCAAGGGAGAGACATTATGTGAACTGATCACTGGAAGTGTAGGGCAAGGGAGAGACATTATGTGAACTGATTGCTGGCCGTAAGGGGAGAATCATGCCCTTTACCCCCGCCAGACACACATGCACATTCTCACAATAGATACACAAGCATGTGCATGTGTATGCGTGTGCGCGTGCACACACGCTCATAGGCTCATGTTGAGGCGGGAACGTGAGCTTGCACACACGCNCCTCCCCCCGCCCCCCCCCCCCAGGCTCATGTTGAGGCAGGAAGCAACACAGAGCCACTGCAAACATACCCTTGGAATTGAGCCACAGAGAAATTAGTGGAAGATTCTGGGCAACTAGAATACAAAGGGTCATTTCTTTGTGCAAACGCCCGAAAAAAGGACCCTATTCTTCCATGAGGCCATACCGATTCCCAGTTTTGCTTTATTTTTCTCCTTATACCTCTGCTCCTAAATCCCTGGAGGGATGAATGCCTGTCTCTGAGGCTTGGGACTTTCATAGGTCCCTGGAACCATCTGACTAGGAGGGAACTGAACACAAATTGGGAAGCCTGGACTCAGGTTGCAACGGGCTACAGAAAACAAACAACCCTCAGCCCTTTCAACACCCAAACCTGGCTCCTAATATGGGTCCTGCCAGCGTGGGACGGGAGAGAGAAAAGGGGTGCTGAAGGTGCTTCTGGACATAACTTCTTCACAAGGAAGGTAGCTATTTCCCGTACAGCCTGGATTTAAGCTCCTCATTGAAGTACCCTGGACTCTGTCGCTTTCCCTATCCATTTAACACTTATCTCCCTGAAATGTGCCCATAGATAGCCCATTAACAGAGGACGGCAGGGCAAGGCAGATGATTTTAGCAAAACAACCATGACAACAAAACACCTTTATTCCTTTAAAATCCAAATTAAGGAGACACCTATCATATAACCCATCATCTCCTTAAATCTCCTCAGAGCAGGAAATTTCTGGAGACATTTCCACAGGTGGGAGATCCAGACACAGTACCTAGAGAAATTAGAACAGGGCACACGGACTCACAGTTAAAGATCAGAATTAAAGTTAGTAAGGAATTCGCAGGTGTGTGGTTTTATTCCTCCATCCCAAGAGAAGTACCATTTTAAGGTTGTTAACCAGGGGGCTGAGCCTGGGGCCTTATGAAATGGATTGGCAAATGAGAACTTTGAAACGTGGAGGAACGGTAAAGTTGAAAGGCTCTTGAGTGCTTAGAGAAATGGGGGTAAAGTGGGCCACTTCTAGAATCTCAGAGCTTAAGTCACAATGCATTCCCCTACACACTTACCCACAGGGGACACAGACTGTCAAACTTAAAAAGTGTCACCAGACTCGGCTAACAGGTCTCTCTCAGGGACCTAGGAGAGGAGCGAGCCCTACGGGGTGAACATCGTATGCTGGGGAGGAGGCAGCCGAACACTTACTGGGAGCATAAGACTGGAGGCCAAAAGCTCTTTGGTAGGTTCAGGATGACTCTCGGCACCAGCAGCCCCTCTCCTCCTCGGCGTGTTAAGGACACACATAACTGTGCTGAGGAAAAGGGGAAATGCCGGAGGCCACCTTGAGAAGGAAACTCACAAAGGGCAGCAGGTGGAGATTTCAGCAAGTCTCGCATACAATTGTCTTCTTTTCGTGGTGTGTCAAAGTAAATTTAGGATTTGGCTACGGTGCTTGTCGTGGGGCTCTAACTCTCATCCAGAGCCAATATTTTGCAAAATTTTACAACTCGGCACCATCTCTGACCTCCAAGGACAACGGCCATTTGGGAGAAAGACCAGTAGGGGCTGGTCAAGGCGTCAGGCACCACCGTGGGCTGGAGAAAGCCTGACTCCCTGCAGAGCTCATCAAGCCCTCAGCCAGTCCCGGGCTGCTTGCCTCCAGACTCTTCATAAAGGGAAAGAAAATTAACTTCTACTTTGTTTAAACCCTTCCTAGGGTTTTTCTGTCACTCACAATCAAATCTAAAGCTAGAGGACCCCAAAAATATTCACTGAATACCAACTGACCTATTGGTGGTTCAGTTAAAAAAAAAAATGGAATGAATGAATGAATGAATGAATGAATGAAGTTCTAGGTGCCCAGCTCTAATCCCTACCCAGCAATGAGGCAATAACAAGACAGATGTGGCTCCCGCCCTCACATGCCTATGACCTCGTAAGAAAGCTTGACTTTGAACAAGTAGTAACAAGTGTGATGAGCCGTAAGAGAAGTGTGGTGTCCAATGCTGGCGTATAACCAGGGCGCTCCAACACAGTAAGCAGAGTGATATTTCAGGTGAATCCTGAACGCCGAGCAACAGTCAGGAGGGAAAGTGCTGTCCGTCTTGCGGTGACAGGCAGCATGCGGCACAGGGGACCTGGAAAAGGCCAGTGTCTGCAGCACCTGCGTTCCGGGAGAGACACGAGGGAGAGAACCACAGAGCCAGGCAGAGACCCCACCGTGCTGAGTTTTCTGAGCCCTCGGCACACTGAGTGGTCTGTGGACCAGCAGCTCCATCTTTCCTGGGAGCTTGCTGGAAACGCAGATTCCTCAGGCCCTACCCAGGCTATGGAAGCAGAGCTGCATTCCTTTTTTATTTTTTAAGATTTTATTTATTTGTTTGAGAGAGAGAGAGAGAATGAGGGAGAGGTAGAGCAGGAGGAGGGGCAGTGGGAGAGGGAAGAACAGATTCCTCGCTCAGCAGGGAGCCTGACAGGGGGCTTGATCCCAGGACCCCGGGATCAGGACTTGAGCCGGAGGCAGACACTTAGCCAACAGATACACCCTCACACCTGTGAGAGAGGGAGAGAGACAATCAGGAAGCAGTCTCCCCGCTGGGCGCAGAGCCTGCTGCAGGGCTCAATCCCAGGACTCTGAGACCATGACCTGAGCCAAAATCAAGAGTCCGTCGCTTAACCAACTGAGCCACCCAGGCTTCCCCAGAGCTGCGTTCTAACAAGAGCTCCAGGGGACAGGCATGCACGAGAAAGTCTGAGAAGTTCTCGTACGGGTCACGTTGGAAATTTGTTTTGTTTCATTTTGTGTTGTTACTTTTTCTTGAAAATTGGGAGGTGACACTTTAAGCATCAAACGAGCACCATTGGATTGGCCATTCTAAAAGAGAGATTCATGGGAGGCCTGAATGGAAGCCCAGAGACTCAGGGAGTGACAAGAGGGGCCTGATTTGTACAGCTGGGGACAGACAGTCCAAAGGGTTGCTCATAGTTTGAAAGATACATGCGAGGGGTACGTATGAACACAGAGTTAGGTTGTCAGCTGGGTCAGGGAGATGCCTGCTTTCTGGCTTGCTACCATAGCTGGATGTGGAGCTACTGTTCTGGGGAGCTCTGGAGGATGAAAGAGAGCCAGGGTCCATGACTTGACGTGACCGTGAAGATTTTCAGTAACCAGATGAACACTGGGTATAAATCCCTGGGACTGTATTTGTCGGGGCTCTACCAGAGAGATGAACTAATACGATGTGTGCAAATATAGAGAGATTTATTTGATGGATGTGGCTCGTGTGTTTGTGGAGGGTGGCTAGGCCGAAATCAGATGGGGGAACGCTTAGGGAAGAGTTCAAGTTCAAAGACAATCTGAGAACCAGGAAGAGCCAATGCTGCGGATGAAGTCCAAAGGCAGGCCTCAGAAATCCCTCCTACTCAGGGAAGGTAGGCCTTCTGTCGTATGCAGGCCTTCAAGTGTTTAGATGAACCTCACCCACAAAAGTAAACACCCTGGCAGAAACACCCAGAATAATGTTTGACCAAATATCTGGGCAAAGTGGCCCAGCCGAGGTAACCTATAAAATCGCCCATCCCAGAGAGGAAAACTGGAGAGTCCTTGGCATGTGGATGGGTGGCTATGGAATCACTGTGGGTAGGGGTCGGTGGGGGGGGGTCATTGCCAAGGGAGAAGCACAGAGCCCTGAGGAGCATCAGTAATGGTCAGGGGGACGAGACAGCTGGTAGCTGGCGAGAGAGACTGCAAAGACACTTGACCGAGTCCTCAGCGACCCGCCCCTCAGGGACACCCGTGTGCTGGGCCCCCCAGGGGGCAAGACAGGGCCTCCATCTCCCCTCAAGTCAGTTACCAGAGCTGACGAAGGTCAGAGGAGCGCTGGCATTCGGGAGGCTTAGTGCCCACCGGAGAGCTGGTCTTGAGGTCTGGAAGAAGCTGCTTCTGGACGAGACGGGCCTCAGGGAGGCTTTTCCATGGAGGCCGCAGAGACTGGGGACCGGAGCGGCCTCACAGACCAGCTGACGCCCTTTCCGGTGCAGGGTGGGAAAATGTATTCCTGCCCATTTCCTGGCTGTCCTCCATGAAAGAGCAATTGCCCTCATCAGGGCACTTTTTTAGGACCAGTTCTAGGATCCCTAGATGCACAGTGTTCAAAATAAATAACAAAGTATTAGAGCATGGATCTAAGACCGGCAAGCTTTGATGAAACCCTAGCTGTGTGGTCTTG